>CAUVYP010001326.1:190000-235000 GCA_963556195.1 Sepiola atlantica | reverse complement strand
ATTTTCCCTTTCAAAACACATATTTAAACTGCATGAGAATTAAAACACACACACATCCAAATAAATATAAATTCTACTATCTTAGGCGATTAAATAATAAACAGACTGAAAAACAAAAAGAGAACATAATTTATTTGGGAATTTAATGTGCCGCATAAAAATTTAACGTAAAGCGAATACCCACTCCCAGGACGCGAGGTTGTAATGATTTATATCTACCGCCAACTATTTCAGCCTTGAGTAATCGCAAACACTAGTAGTACCCTATTACTGTTTGTCGCATTATTTGCTAAAAAAAAAAAAAAAAAAAAGAAGAAAAATTAGATGCTTACAGCACCTGGTATTCCCAAGTGGTCACCCATCTAAGTACTGACCAGGCTCTACGTTGCTTAACTTCGGTGATCGGACGAGAACCGGTGTTTTCAGCGTGATATGGCCGTAAGCGGATATCTTACAACATTTTTACCATTAAACCATTAGTTTGCTTCCCTTATTCTATTTACTTTTCATCATTCATTCAAACCTGCTTTTTAATCACACTGTTTTTACACTTTTTATTAAATTTTCCCTTTCAAAACACATATTTAAACTGCATGAGAATTAAAACACACACACATCCAAATAAATATAAATTCTACTATCTTAGGCGATTAAATAATAAACAGACTGAAAAACAAAAAGAGAACATAATTTATTTGGGAATTTAATGTGCCGCATAAAAATTTAACGTAAAGCGAATACCCACTCCCAGGACGCGAGGTTGTAATGATTTATATCTACCGCCAACTATTTCAGCCTTGAGTAATCGCAAACACTAGTAGTACCCTATTACTGTTTGTCGCATCATTTGCTAAAAAAAAAAAAAAAAAAAAGAAGAAAAATTAGATGCTTACAGCACCTGGTATTCCCAAGTGGTCACCCATCTAAGTACTGACCAGGCTCTACGTTGCTTAACTTCGGTGATCGGACGAGAACCGGTGTTTTCAGCGTGATATGGCCGTAAGCGGATATCTTACAACATTTTTACCATTAAACCATTAGTTTGCTTCCCTTATTCTATTTACTTTTCATCATTCATTCAAACCTGCTTTTTAATCACACTGTTTTTACACTTTTTATTAAATTTACCCTTTCAAAACACATATTTAAACTGCATGAGAATTAAAACACACACACACACATCCAAATAAATATAAATTCTACTATCTTAGGCGATTAAATAATAAACAGACTGAAAAACAAAAAGAGAACATAATTTATTTGGGAATTTAATGTGCCGCATAAAAATTTAACGTAAAGCGAATACCCACTCCCAGGACGCGAGGTTGTAATGATTTATATCTACCGCCAACTATTTCAGCCTTGAGTAATCGCAAACACTAGTAGTACCCTATTACTGTTTGTCGCATCATTTGCTAAAAAAAAAAAAAGAAGAAAAATTAGATGCTTACAGCACCTGGTATTCCCAAGTGGTCACCCATCTAAGTACTGACCAGGCTCTACGTTGCTTAACTTCGGTGATCGGACGAGAACCGGTGTTTTCAGCGTGATATGGCCGTAAGCGGATATCTTACAACATTTTTACCATTAAACCATTAGTTTGCTTCCCTTATTCTATTTACTTTTCATCATTCATTCAAACCTGCTTTTTAATCACACTGTTTTTACACTTTTTATTAAATTTACCCTTTCAAAACACATATTTAAACTGCATGAGAATTAAAACACACACACATCCAAATAAATATAAATTCTACTATCTTAGGCGATTAAATAATAAACAGACTGAAAAACAAAAAGAGAACATAATTTATTTGGGAATTTAATGTGCCGCATAAAAATTTAACGTAAAGCGAATACCCACTCCCAGGACGCGAGGTTGTAATGATTTATATCTACCGCCAACTATTTCAGCCTTGAGTAATCGCAAACACTAGTAGTACCCTATTACTGTTTGTCGCATCATTTGCTAAAAAAAAAAAAAAAAAAAAGAAGAAAAATTAGATGCTTACAGCACCTGGTATTCTCAAGTGGTCACCCATCTAAGTACTGACCAGGCTCTACGTTGCTTAACTTCGGTGATCGGACGAGAACCGGTGTTTTCAGCGTGATATGGCCGTAAGCGGATATCTTACAACATTTTTACCATTAAACCATTAGTTTGCTTCCCTTATTCTATTTACTTTTCATCATTCATTCAAACCTGCTTTTTAATCACACTGTTTTTACACTTTTTATTAAATTTACCCTTTCAAAACACATATTTAAACTGCATGAGAATTAAAACACACACACATCCAAATAAATATAAATTCTACTATATTAGGCGATTAAATAATAAACAGACTGAAAAACAAAAAGAGAACATAATTTATTTGGGAATTTAATGTGCCGCATAAAAATTTAACGTAAAGCGAATACCCACTCCCAGGACGCGAGGTTGTAATGATTTATATCTACCGCCAACTATTTCAGCCTTGAGTAATCGCAAACACTAGTAGTACCCTATTACTGTTTGTCGCATCATTTGCTAAAAAAAAAATTTAAAAAAAAAAAAAAAGAAGAAAAATTAGATGCTTACAGCACCTGGTATTCCCAAGTGGTCACCCATCTAAGTACTGACCAGGCTCTACGTTGCTTTACTTCGGTGATCGGACGAGAACCGGTGTTTTCAGCGTGATATGGCCGTAAGCGGATATCTTACAACATTTTTACCATTAAACCATTAGTTTGCTTCCCTTATTCTATTTACTTTTCATCATTCATTCAAACCTGCTTTTTAATCACACTGTTTTTACACTTTTTATTAAATTTTCCCTTTCAAAACACATATTTAAACTGCATGAGAATTAAAACACACACACATCCAAATAAATATAAATTCTACTATCTTAGGCGATTAAATAATAAACAGACTGAAAAACAAAAAGAGAACATAATTTATTTGGGAATTTAATGTGCCGCATAAAAATTTAACGTAAAGCGAATACCCACTCCCAGGACGCGAGGTTGTAATGATTTATATCTACCGCCAACTATTTCAGCCTTGAGTAATCGCAAACACTAGTAGTACCCTATTACTGTTTGTCGCATCATTTGCTAAAAAAAAAAAAAAAAAAAAAAAAGAAGAAAAATTAGATGCTTACAGCACCTGGTATTCCCAAGTGGTCACCCATCTAAGTACTGACCAGGCTCTACGTTGCTTAACTTCGGTGATCGGACGAGAACCGGTGTTTTCAGCGTGATATGGCCGTAAGCGGATATCTTACAACATTTTTACCATTAAACCATTAGTTTGCTTCCCTTATTCTATTTACTTTTCATCATTCATTCAAACCTGCTTTTTAATCACACTGTTTTTACACTTTTTATTAAATTTACCCTTTCAAAACACATATTTAAACTGCATGAGAATTAAAACACACACACATCCAAATAAATATAAATTCTACTATCTTAGCCGATTAAATAATAAACAGACTGAAAAACAAAAAGAGAACATAATTTATTTGGGAATTTAATGTGCCGCATAAAAATTTAACGTAAAGCGAATACCCACTCCCAGGACGCGAGGTTGTAATGATTTATATCTACCGCCAACTATTTCAGCCTTGAGTAATCGCAAACACTAGTAGTACCCTATTACTGTTTGTCGCATCATTTGCTAAAAAAAAAAAAAAAAAAGAAGAAAAATTAGATGCTTACAGCACCTGGTATTCCCAAGTGGTCACCCATCTAAGTACTGACCAGGCTCTACGTTGCTTAACTTCGGTGATCGGACGAGAACCGGTGTTTTCAGCGTGATATGGCCGTAAGCGGATATCTTACAACATTTTTACCATTAAACCATTAGTTTGCTTCCCTTATTCTATTTACTTTTCATCATTCATTCAAACCTGCTTTTTAATCACACTGTTTTTACACTTTTTAATAAATTTACCCTTTCAAAACACATATTTAAACTGCATGAGAATTAAAACACACACACATCCAAATAAATATAAATTCTACTATCTTAGGCGATTAAATAATAAACAGACTGAAAAACAAAAAGAGAACATAATTTATTTGGGAATTTAATGTGCCGCATAAAAATTTAACGTAAAGCGAATACCCACTCCCAGGACGCGAGGTTGTAATGATTTATATCTACCGCCAACTATTTCAGCCTTGAGTAATCGCAAACACTAGTAGTACCCTATTACTGTTTGTCGCATCATTTGCTAAAAAAAAAAAAAAAAAACAGAAGAAAAATTAGATGCTTACAGCACCTGGTATTCCCAAGTGGTCACCCATCTAAGTACTGACCAGGCTCTACGTTGCTTAACTTCGGTGATCGGACGAGAACCGGTGTTTTCAGCGTGATATGGCCGTAAGCGGATATCTTACAACATTTTTACCATTAAACCATTAGTTTGCTTCCCTTATTCTATTTACTTTTCATCATTCATTCAAACCTGCTTTTTAATCACACTGTTTTTACACTTTTTATTAAATTTACCCTTTCAAAACACATATTTAAACTGCATGAGAATTAAAACACACACACATCCAAATAAATATAAATTCTACTATCTTAGGCGATTAAATAATAAACAGACTGAAAAACAAAAAGAGAACATAATTTATTTGGGAATTTAATGTGCCGCATAAAAATTTAACGTAAAGCGAATACCCACTCCCAGGACGCGAGGTTGTAATGATTTATATCTACCGCCAACTATTTCAGCCTTGAGTAATCGCAAACACTAGTAGTACCCTATTACTGTTTGTCGCATCATTTGCTAAAAAAAAAAATTAAAAAAAAAAAAAAAAGAAGAAAAATTAGATGCTTACAGCACCTGGTATTCCCAAGTGGTCACCCATCTAAGTACTGACCAGGCTCTACGTTGCTTAACTTCGGTGATCGGACGAGAACCGGTGTTTTCAGCGTGATATGGCCGTAAGCGGATATCTTACAACATTTTTACCATTAAACCATTAGTTTGCTTCCCTTATTCTATTTACTTTTCATCATTCATTCAAACCTGCTTTTTAATCACACTGTTTTTACACTTTTTATTAAATTTACCCTTTCAAAACACATATTTAAACTGCATGAGAATTAAAACACACACACATCCAAATAAATATAAATTCTACTATCTTAGGCGATTAAATAATAAACAGACTGAAAAACAAAAAGAGAACATAATTTATTTGGGAATTTAATGTGCCGCATAAAAATTTAACGTAAAGCGAATACCCACTCCCAGGACGCGAGGTTGTAATGATTTATATCTACCGCCAACTATTTCAGCCTTGAGTAATCGCAAACACTAGTAGTACCCTATTACTGTTTGTCGCATCATTTGCTAAAAAAAAAAAAAAAAACAGAAGAAAAATTAGATGCTTACAGCACCTGGTATTCCCAAGTGGTCACCCATCTAAGTACTGACCAGGCTCTACGTTGCTTAACTTCGGTGATCGGACGAGAACCGGTGTTTTCAGCGTGATATGGCCGTAAGCGGATATCTTACAACATTTTTACCATTAAACCATTAGTTTGCTTCCCTTATTCTATTTACTTTTCATCATTCATTCAAACCTGCTTTTTAATCACACTGTTTTTACACTTTTTATTAAATTTACCCTTTCAAAACACATATTTAAACTGCATGAGAATTAAAACACACACACATCCAAATAAATATAAATTCTACTATCTTAGGCGATTAAATAATAAACAGACTGAAAAACAAAAAGAGAACATAATTTATTTGGGAATTTAATGTGCCGCATAAAAATTTAACGTAAAGCGAATACCCACTCCCAGGACGCGAGGTTGTAATGATTTATATCTACCGCCAACTATTTCAGCCTTGAGTAATCGCAAACACTAGTAGTACCCTATTACTGTTTGTCGCATCATTTGCTAAAAAAAAAAATTAAAAAAAAAAAAAAAAGAAGAAAAATTAGATGCTTACAGCACCTGGTATTCCCAAGTGGTCACCCATCTAAGTACTGACCAGGCTCTACGTTGCTTAACTTCGGTGATCGGACGAGAACCGGTGTTTTCAGCGTGATATGGCCGTAAGCGGATATCTTACAACATTTTTACCATTAAACCATTAGTTTGCTTCCCTTATTCTATTTACTTTTCATCATTCATTCAAACCTGCTTTTTAATCACACTGTTTTTACACTTTTTATTAAATTTACCCTTTCAAAACACATATTTAAACTGCATGAGAATTAAAACACACACACATCCAAATAAATATAAATTCTACTATCTTAGGCGATTAAATAATAAACAGACTGAAAAACAAAAAGAGAACATAATTTATTTGGGAATTTAATGTGCCGCATAAAAATTTAACGTAAAGCGAATACCCACTCCCAGGACGCGAGGTTGTAATGATTTATATCTACCGCCAACTATTTCAGCCTTGAGTAATCGCAAACACTAGTAGGTACTATTACTGTTTGTCGCATCATTTGCTAAAAAAAAAAAAAAAAAGAAGAAAAATTAGATGCTTACAGCACCTGGTATTCCCAAGTGGTCACCCATCTAAGTACTGACCAGGCTCTACGTTGCTTAACTTCGGTGATCGGACGAGAACCGGTGTTTTCAGCGTGATATGGCCGTAAGCGGATATCTTACAACATTTTTACCATTAAACCATTAGTTTGCTTCCCTTATTCTATTTACTTTTCATCATTCATTCAAACCTGCTTTTTAATCACACTGTTTTTACACTTTTTATTAAATTTACCCTTTCAAAACACATATTTAAACTGCATGAGAATTAAAACACACACACATCCAAATAAATATAAATTCTACTATCTTAGGCGATTAAATAATAAACAGACTGAAAAACAAAAAGAGAACATAATTTATTTGGGAATTTAATGTGCCGCATAAAAATTTAACGTAAAGCGAATACCCACTCCCAGGACGCGAGGTTGTAATGATTTATATCTACCGCCAACTATTTCAGCCTTGAGTAATCGCAAACACTAGTAGTACCCTATTACTGTTTGTCGCATCATTTGCTAAAAAAAAAAAAAAAAAAGAAGAAAAATTAGATGCTTACAGCACCTGGTATTCCCAAGTGGTCACCCATCTAAGTACTGACCAGGCTCTACGTTGCTTAACTTCGGTGATCGGACGAGAACCGGTGTTTTCAGCGTGATATGGCCGTAAGCGGATATCTTACAACATTTTTACCATTAAACCATTAGTTTGCTTCCCTTATTCTATTTACTTTTCATCATTCATTCAAACCTGCTTTTTAATCACACTGTTTTTACACTTTTTATTAAATTTACCCTTTCAAAACACATATTTAAACTGCATGAGAATTAAAACACACACACATCCAAATAAATATAAATTCTACTATCTTAGGCGATTAAATAATAAACAGACTGAAAAACAAAAAGAGAACATAATTTATTTGGGAATTTAATGTGCCGCATAAAAATTTAACGTAAAGCGAATACCCACTCCCAGGACGCGAGGTTGTAATGATTTATATCTTCCGCCAACTATTTCAGCCTTGAGTAATCGCAAACACTAGTAGTACCCTATTACTGTTTGTCGCATCATTTGCTAAAAAAAAAAATTAAAAAAAAAAAAAAAAGAAGAAAAATTAGATGCTTACAGCACCTGGTATTCCCAAGTGGTCACCCATCTAAGTACTGACCAGGCTCTACGTTGCTTAACTTCGGTGATCGGACGAGAACCGGTGTTTTCAGCGTGATATGGCCGTAAGCGGATATCTTACAACATTTTTACCATTAAACCATTAGTTTGCTTCCCTTATTCTATTTACTTTTCATCATTCATTCAAACCTGCTTTTTAATCACACTGTTTTTACACTTTTTATTAAATTTACCCTTTCAAAACACATATTTAAACTGCATGAGAATTAAAACACACACACATCCAAATAAATATAAATTCTACTATCTTAGGCGATTAAATAATAAACAGACTGAAAAACAAAAAGAGAACATAATTTATTTGGGAATTTAATGTGCCGCATAAAAATTTAACGTAAAGCGAATACCCACTCCCAGGACGCGAGGTTGTAATGATTTATATCTACCGCCAACTATTTCAGCCTTGAGTAATCGCAAACACTAGTAGTACCCTATTACTGTTTGTCGCATCATTTGCTAAAAAAAAAAAAAAAAAAAAGAAGAAAAATTAGATGCTTACAGCACCTGGTATTCCCAAGTGGTCACCCATCTAAGTACTGACCAGGCTCTACGTTGCTTAACTTCGGTGATCGGACGAGAACCGGTGTTTTCAGCGTGATATGGCCGTAAGCGGATATCTTACAACATTTTTACCATTAAACCATTAGTTTGCTTCCCTTATTCTATTTACTTTTCATCATTCATTCAAACCTGCTTTTTAATCACACTGTTTTTACACTTTTTATTAAATTTACCCTTTCAAAACACATATTTAAACTGCATGAGAATTAAAACACACACACATCCAAATAAATATAAATTCTACTATCTTAGGCGATTAAATAATAAACAGACTGAAAAACAAAAAGAGAACATAATTTATTTGGGAATTTAATGTGCCGCATAAAAATTTAACGTAAAGCGAATACCCACTCCCAGGACGCGAGGTTGTAATGATTTATATCTACCGCCAACTATTTCAGCCTTGAGTAATCGCAAACACTAGTAGTACCCTATTACTGTTTGTCGCATCATTTGCTAAAAAAAAAAAAAAAAAAAAGAAGAAAAATTAGATGCTTACAGCACCTGGTATTCCCAAGTGGTCACCCATCTGAGTACTGACCAGGCTCTACGTTGCTTAACTTCGGTGATCGGACGAGAACCGGTGTTTTCAGCGTGATATGGCCGTAAGCGGATATCTTACAACATTTTTACCATTAAACCATTAGTTTGCTTCCCTTATTCTATTTACTTTTCATCATTCATTCAAACCTGCTTTTTAATCACACTGTTTTTACACTTTTTATTAAATTTACCCTTTCAAAACACATATTTAAACTGCATGAGAATTAAAACACACACACATCCAAATAAATATAAATTCTACTATCTTAGGCGATTAAATAATAAACAGACTGAAAAACAAAAAGAGAACATAATTTATTTGGGAATTTAATGTGCCGCATAAAAATTTAACGTAAAGCGAATACCCACTCCCAGGACGCGAGGTTGTAATGATTTATATCTACCGCCAACTATTTCAGCCTTGAGTAATCGCAAACACTAGTAGTACCCTATTACTGTTTGTCGCATCATTTGCTAAAAAAAAAAAAAAAAAAAAAAAAAAAGAAGAAAAATTAGATGCTTACAGCACCTGGTATTCCCAAGTGGTCACCCATCTAAGTACTGACCAGGCTCTACGTTGCTTAACTTCGGTGATCGGACGAGAACCGGTGTTTTCAGCGTGATATGGCCGTAAGCGGATATCTTACAACATTTTTACCATTAAACCATTAGTTTGCTTCCCTTATTCTATTTACTTTTCATCATTCATTCAAACCTGCTTTTTAATCACACTGTTTTTACACTTTTTATTAAATTTACCCTTTCAAAACACATATTTAAACTGCATGAGAATTAAAACACACACACATCCAAATAAATATAAATTCTACTATCTTAGGCGATTAAATAATAAACAGACTGAAAAACAAAAAGAGAACATAATTTATTTGGGAATTTAATGTGCCGCATAAAAATTTAACGTAAAGCGAATACCCACTCCCAGGACGCGAGGTTGTAATGATTTATATCTACCGCCAACTATTTCAGCCTTGAGTAATCGCAAACACTAGTAGTACCCTATTACTGTTTGTCGCATCATTTGCTAAAAAAAAAAATTAAAAAAAAAAAAAAGAAGAAAAATTAGATGCTTACAGCACCTGGTATTCCCAAGTGGTCACCCATCTAAGTACTGACCAGGCTCTACGTTGCTTAACTTCGGTGATCGGACGAGAACCGGTGTTTTCAGCGTGATATGGCCGTAAGCGGATATCTTACAACATTTTTACCATTAAACCATTAGTTTGCTTCCCTTATTCTATTTACTTTTCATCATTCATTCGAACCTGCTTTTTAATCACACTGTTTTTACACTTTTTATTAAATTTACCCTTTCAAAACACATATTTAAACTGCATGAGAATTAAAACACACACACATCCAAATAAATATAAATTCTACTACCTTAGGCGATTAAATAATAAACAGACTGAAAAACAAAAAGAGAACATAATTTATTTGGGAATTTAATGTGCCGCATAAAAATTTAACGTAAAGCGAATACCCACTCCCAGGACGCGAGGTTGTAATGATTTATATCTACCGCCAACTATTTCAGCCTTGAGTAATCGCAAACACTAGTAGTACCCTATTACTGTTTGTCGCATCATTTGCTAAAAAAAAAAAAAAAAAAAGAAGAAAAATTAGATGCTTACAGCACCTGGTATTCCCAAGTGGTCACCCATCTAAGTACTGACCAGGCTCTACGTTGCTTAACTTCGGTGATCGGACGAGAACCGGTGTTTTCAGCGTGATATGGCCGTAAGCGGATATCTTACAACATTTTTACCATTAAACCATTAGTTTGCTTCCCTTATTCTATTTACTTTTCATCATTCATTCAAACCTGCTTTTTAATCACACTGTTTTTACACTTTTTATTAAATTTTCCCTTTCAAAACACATATTTAAACTGCATGAGAATTAAAACACACACACATCCAAATAAATATAAATTCTACTATCTTAGGCGATTAAATAATAAACAGACTGAAAAACAAAAAGAGAACATAATTTATTTGGGAATTTAATGTGCCGCATAAAAATTTAACGTAAAGCGAATACCCACTCCCAGGACGCGAGGTTGTAATGATTTATATCTACCGCCAACTATTTCAGCCTTGAGTAATCGCAAACACTAGTAGTACCCTATTACTGTTTGTCGCATCATTTGCTAAAAAAAAAAAAAAAAAAAAGAAGAAAAATTAGATGCTTACAGCACCTGGTATTCCCAAGTGGTCACCCATCTGAGTACTGACCAGGCTCTACGTTGCTTAACTTCGGTGATCGGACGAGAACCGGTGTTTTCAGCGTGATATGGCCGTAAGCGGATATCTTACAACATTTTTACCATTAAACCATTAGTTTGCTTCCCTTATTCTATTTACTTTTCATCATTCATTCAAACCTGCTTTTTAATCACACTGTTTTTACACTTTTTATTAAATTTACCCTTTCAAAACACATATTTAAACTGCATGAGAATTAAAACACACACACATCCAAATAAATATAAATTCTACTATCTTAGGCGATTAAATAATAAACAGACTGAAAAACAAAAAGAGAACATAATTTATTTGGGAATTTAATGTGCCGCATAAAAATTTAACGTAAAGCGAATACCCACTCCCAGGACGCGAGGTTGTAATGATTTATATCTACCGCCAACTATTTCAGCCTTGAGTAATCGCAAACACTAGTAGTACCCTATTACTGTTTGTCGCATCATTTGCTAAAAAAAAAAAAAAAAAAAAAAAAAAAAAAAAAAAAAGAAGAAAAATTAGATGCTTACAGCACCTGGTATTCCCAAGTGGTCACCCATCTAAGTACTGACCAGGCTCTACGTTGCTTAACTTCGGTGATCGGACGAGAACCGGTGTTTTCAGCGTGATATGGCCGTAAGCGGATATCTTACAACATTTTTACCATTAAACCATTAGTTTGCTTCCCTTATTCTATTTACTTTTCATCATTCATTCAAACCTGCTTTTTAATCACACTGTTTTTACACTTTTTATTAAATTTTCCCTTTCAAAACACATATTTAAACTGCATGAGAATTAAAACACACACACATCCAAATAAATATAAATTCTACTATCTTAGGCGATTAAATAATAAACAGACTGAAAAACAAAAAGAGAACATAATTTATTTGGGAATTTAATGTGCCGCATAAAAATTTAACGTAAAGCGAATACCCACTCCCAGGACGCGAGGTTGTAATGATTTATATCTACCGCCAACTATTTCAGCCTTGAGTAATCGCAAACACTAGTAGTACCCTATTACTGTTTGTCGCATCATTTGCTAAAAAAAAAAAAAAAAAAAGAAGAAAAATTAGATGCTTACAGCACCTGGTATTCCCAAGTGGTCACCCATCTAAGTACTGACCAGGCTCTACGTTGCTTAACTTCGGTGATCGGACGAGAACCGGTGTTTTCAGCGTGATATGGCCGTAAGCGGATATCTTACAACATTTTTACCATTAAACCATTAGTTTGCTTCCCTTATTCTATTTACTTTTCATCATTCATTCAAACCTGCTTTTTAATCACACTGTTTTTACACTTTTTATTAAATTTACCCTTTCAAAACACATATTTAAACTGCATGAGAATTAAAACACACACACATCCAAATAAATATAAATTCTACTATCTTAGGCGATTAAATAATAAACAGACTGAAAAACAAAAAGAGAACATAATTTATTTGGGAATTTAATGTGCCGCATAAAAATTTAACGTAAAGCGAATACCCACTCCCAGGACGCGAGGTTGTAATGATTTATATCTACCGCCAACTATTTCAGCCTTGAGTAATCGCAAACACTAGTAGTACCCTATTACTGTTTGTCGCATCATTTGCTAAAAAAAAAAATTAAAAAAAAAAAAAAGAAGAAAAATTAGATGCTTACAGCACCTGGTATTCCCAAGTGGTCACCCATCTAAGTACTGACCAGGCTCTACGTTGCTTAACTTCGGTGATCGGACGAGAACCGGTGTTTTCAGCGTGATATGGCCGTAAGCGGATATCTTACAACATTTTTACCATTAAACCATTAGTTTGCTTCCCTTATTCTATTTACTTTTCATCATTCATTCGAACCTGCTTTTTAATCACACTGTTTTTACACTTTTTATTAAATTTACCCTTTCAAAACACATATTTAAACTGCATGAGAATTAAAACACACACACATCCAAATAAATATAAATTCTACTATCTTAGGCGATTAAATAATAAACAGACTGAAAAACAAAAAGAGAACATAATTTATTTGGGAATTTAATGTGCCGCATAAAAATTTAACGTAAAGCGAATACCCACTCCCAGGACGCGAGGTTGTAATGATTTATATCTACCGCCAACTATTTCAGCCGTGAGTAATCGCAAACACTAGTAGTACCCTATTACTGTTTGTCGCATCATTTGCTAAAAAAAAAAAAAAAAAAAGAAGAAAAATTAGATGCTTACAGCACCTGGTATTCCCAAGTGGTCACCCATCTAAGTACTGACCAGGCTCTACGTTGCTTAACTTCGGTGATCGGACGAGAACCGGTGTTTTCAGCGTGATATGGCCGTAAGCGGATATCTTACAACATTTTTACCATTAAACCATTAGTTTGCTTCCCTTATTCTATTTACTTTTCATCATTCATTCAAACCTGCTTTTTAATCACACTGTTTTTACACTTTTTATTAAATTTTCCCTTTCAAAACACATATTTAAACTGCATGAGAATTAAAACACACACACATCCAAATAAATATAAATTCTACTATCTTAGGCGATTAAATAATAAACAGACTGAAAAACAAAAAGAGAACATAATTTATTTGGGAATTTAATGTGCCGCATAAAAATTTAACGTAAAGCGAATACCCACTCCCAGGACGCGAGGTTGTAATGATTTATATCTACCGCCAACTATTTCAGCCTTGAGTAATCGCAAACACTAGTAGTACCCTATTACTGTTTGTCGCATCATTTGCTAAAAAAAAAAAAAAAAAAGAAGAAAAATTAGATGCTTACAGCACCTGGTATTCCCAAGTGGTCACCCATCTAAGTACTGACCAGGCTCTACGTTGCTTAATTTCGGTGATCGGACGAGAACCGGTGTTTTCAGCGTGATATGGCCGTAAGCGGATATCTTACAACATTTTTACCATTAAACCATTAGTTTGCTTCCCTTATTCTATTTACTTTTCATCATTCATTCAAACCTGCTTTTTAATCACACTGTTTTTACACTTTTTATTAAATTTACCCTTTCAAAACACATATTTAAACTGCATGAGAATTAAAACACACACACATCCAAATAAATATAAATTCTACTATCTTAGGCGATTAAATAATAAACAGACTGAAAAACAAAAAGAGAACATAATTTATTTGGGAATTTAATGTGCCGCATAAAAATTTAACGTAAAGCGAATACCCACTCCCAGGACGCGAGGTTGTAATGATTTATATCTACCGCCAACTATTTCAGCCTTGAGTAATCGCAAACACTAGTAGTACCCTATTACTGTTTGTCGCATCATTTGCTAAAAAAAAAAATTAAAAAAAAAAAAAAAGAAGAAAAATTAGATGCTTACAGCACCTGGTATTCCCAAGTGGTCACCCATCTAAGTACTGACCAGGCTCTACGTTGCTTAACTTCGGTGATCGGACGAGAACCGGTGTTTTCAGCGTGATATGGCCGTAAGCGGATATCTTACAACATTTTTACCATTAAACCATTAGTTTGCTTCCCTTATTCTATTTACTTTTCATCATTCATTCGAACCTGCTTTTTAATCACACTGTTTTTACACTTTTTATTAAATTTACCCTTTCAAAACACATATTTAAACTGCATGAGAATTAAAACACACACACATCCAAATAAATATAAATTCTACTATCTTAGGCGATTAAATAATAAACAGACTGAAAAACAAAAAGAGAACATAATTTATTTGGGAATTTAATGTGCCGCATAAAAATTTAACGTAAAGCGAATACCCACTCCCAGGACGCGAGGTTGTAATGATTTATATCTACCGCCAACTATTTCAGCCTTGAGTAATCGCAAACACTAGTAGTACCCTATTACTGTTTGTCGCATCATTTGCTAAAAAAAAAAAAAAAAAGAAGAAAAATTAGATGCTTACAGCACCTGGTATTCCCAAGTGGTCACCCATCTAAGTACTGACCAGGCTCTACGTTGCTTAACTTCGGTGATCGGACGAGAACCGGTGTTTTCAGCGTGATATGGCCGTAAGCGGATATCTTACAACATTTTTACCATTAAACCATTAGTTTGCTTCCCTTATTCTATTTACTTTTCATCATTCATTCAAACCTGCTTTTTAATCACACTGTTTTTACACTTTTTATTAAATTTACCCTTTCAAAACACATATTTAAACTGCATGAGAATTAAAACACACACACATCCAAATAAATATAAATTCTACTATCTTAGGCGATTAAATAATAAACAGACTGAAAAACAAAAAGAGAACATAATTTATTTGGGAATTTAATGTGCAGCATAAAAATTTAACGTAAAGCGAATACCCACTCCCAGGACGCGAGGTTGTAATGATTTATATCTACCGCCAACTATTTCAGCCTTGAGTAATCGCAAACACTAGTAGTACCCTATTACTGTTTGTCGCATCATTTGCTAAAAAAAAAAAAAAAAAAAGAAGAAAAATTAGATGCTTACAGCACCTGGTATTCCCAAGTGGTCACCCATCTAAGTACTGACCAGGCTCTACGTTGCTTAACTTCGGTGATCGGACGAGAACCGGTGTTTTCAGCGTGATATGGCCGTAAGCGGATATCTTACAACATTTTTACCATTAAACCATTAGTTTGCTTCCCTTATTCTATTTACTTTTCATCATTCATTCAAACCTGCTTTTTAATCACACTGTTTTTACACTTTTTATTAAATTTACCCTTTCAAAACACATATTTAAACTGCATGAGAATTAAAACACACACACATCCAAATAAATATAAATTCTACTATCTTAGGCGATTAAATAATAAACAGACTGAAAAACAAAAAGAGAACATAATTTATTTGGGAATTTAATGTGCCGCATAAAAATTTAACGTAAAGCGAATACCCACTCCCAGGACGCGAGGTTGTAATGATTTATATCTACCGCCAACTATTTCAGCCTTGAGTAATCGCAAACACTAGTAGTACCCTATTACTGTTTGTCGCATCATTTGCTAAAAAAAAAAGAAAAAAAAAGAAGAAAAATTAGATGCTTACAGCACCTGGTATTCCCAAGTGGTAACCAATCTAAGTACTGACCAGGCTCTACGTTGCTTAACTTCGGTGATCGGACGAGAACCGGTGTTTTCAGCGTGATATGGCCGTAAGCGGATATCTTACAACATTTTTACCATTAAACCATTAGTTTGCTTCCCTTATTCTATTTACTTTTCATCATTCATTCAAACCTGCTTTTTAATCACACTGTTTTTACACTTTTTATTAAATTTACCCTTTCAAAACACATATTTAAACTGCATGAGAATTAAAACACACACACATCCAAATAAATATAAATTCTACTATCTAAGGCGATTAAATAATCAACAGACTGAAAAACAAAAAGAGAACATAATTTATTTGGGAATTTAATGTGCCGCATAAAAATTTAACGTAAAGCGAATACCCACTCCCAGGACGCGAGGTTGTAATGATTTATATCTACCGCCAACTATTTCAGCCTTGAGTAATCGCAAACACTAGTAGTACCCTATTACTGTTTGTCGCATCATTTGCTAAAAAAAAAAATTAAAAAAAAAAAAAAAGAAGAAAAATTAGATGCTTACAGCACCTGGTATTCCCAAGTGGTCACCCATCTAAGTACTGACCAGGCTCTACGTTGCTTAACTTCGGTGATCGGACGAGAACCGGTGTTTTCAGCGTGATATGGCCGTAAGCGGATATCTTACAACATTTTTACCATTAAACCATTAGTTTGCTTCCCTTATTCTATTTACTTTTCATCATTCATTCGAACCTGCTTTTTAATCACACTGTTTTTACACTTTTTATTAAATTTACCCTTTCAAAACACATATTTAAACTGCATGAGAATTAAAACACACACACATCCAAATAAATATAAATTCTACTACCTTAGGCGATTAAATAATAAACAGACTGAAAAACAAAAAGAGAACATAATTTATTTGGGAATTTAATGTGCCGCATAAAAATTTAACGTAAAGCGAATACCCACTCCCAGGACGCGAGGTTGTAATGATTTATATCTACCGCCAACTATTTCAGCCTTGAGTAATCGCAAACACTAGTAGTACCCTATTACTGTTTGTCGCATCATTTGCTAAAAAAAAAAAAAAAAAAAGAAGAAAAATTAGATGCTTACAGCACCTGGTATTCCCAAGTGGTCACCCATCTAAGTACTGACCAGGCTCTACGTTGCTTAACTTCGGTGATCGGACGAGAACCGGTGTTTTCAGCGTGATATGGCCGTAAGCGGATATCTTACAACATTTTTACCATTAAACCATTAGTTTGCTTCCCTTATTCTATTTACTTTTCATCATTCATTCAAACCTGCTTTTTAATCACACTGTTTTTACACTTTTTATTAAATTTACCCTTTCAAAACACATATTTAAACTGCATGAGAATTAAAACACACACACATCCAAATAAATATAAATTCTACTATCTTAGGCGATTAAATAATAAACAGACTGAAAAACAAAAAGAGAACATAATTTATTTGGGAATTTAATGTGCAGCATAAAAATTTAACGTAAAGCGAATACCCACTCCCAGGACGCGAGGTTGTAATGATTTATATCTACCGCCAACTATTTCAGCCTTGAGTAATCGCAAACACTAGTAGTACCCTATTACTGTTTGTCGCATCATTTGCTAAAAAAAAAAAAAAAAAAAGAAGAAAAATTAGATGCTTACAGCACCTGGTATTCCCAAGTGGTCACCCATCTAAGTACTGACCAGGCTCTACGTTGCTTAACTTCGGTGATGTGACGAGAACCGGTGTTTTCAGCGTGATATGGCCGTAAGCGGATATCTTACAACATTTTTACCATTAAACCATTAGTTTGCTTCCCTTATTCTATTTACTTTTCATCATTCATTCAAACCTGCTTTTTAATCACACTGTTTTTACACTTTTTATTAAATTTACCCTTTCAAAACACATATTTAAACTGCATGAGAATTAAAACACACACACATCCAAATAAATATAAATTCTACTATCTTAGGCGATTAAATAATAAACAGACTGAAAAACAAAAAGAGAACATAATTTATTTGGGAATTTAATGTGCCGCATAAAAATTTAACGTAAAGCGAATACCCACTCCCAGGACGCGAGGTTGTAATGATTTATATCTACCGCCAACTATTTCAGCCTTGAGTAATCGCAAACACTAGTAGTACCCTATTACTGTTTGTCGCATCATTTGCTAAAAAAAAAAAAAAAAAAAAGAAGAAAAATTAGATGCTTACAGCACCTGGTATTCCCAAGTGGTAACCAATCTAAGTACTGACCAGGCTCTACGTTGCTTAACTTCGGTGATCGGACGAGAACCGGTGTTTTCAGCGTGATATGGCCGTAAGCGGATATCTTACAACATTTTTACCATTAAACCATTAGTTTGCTTCCCTTATTCTATTTACTTTTCATCATTCATTCAAACCTGCTTTTTAATCACACTGTTTTTACACTTTTTATTAAATTTACCCTTTCAAAACACATATTTAAACTGCATGAGAATTAAAACACACACACATCCAAATAAATATAAATTCTACTATCTAAGGCGATTAAATAATCAACAGACTGAAAAACAAAAAGAGAACATAATTTATTTGGGAATTTAATGTGCCGCATAAAAATTTAACGTAAAGCGAATACCCACTCCCAGGACGCGAGGTTGTAATGATTTATATCTACCGCCAACTATTTCAGCCTTGAGTAATCGCAAACACTAGTAGTACCCTATTACTGTTTGTCGCATCATTTGCTAAAAAAAAAAAAAAAAAAAAAAAAAAAAAAAAAAGAAGAAAAATTAGATTCTTACAGCACCTGGTATTCCCAAGTGGTCACCCATCTAAGTACTGACCAGGCTCTACGTTGCTTAACTTCGGTGATCGGACGAGAACCGGTGTTTTCAGCGTGATATGGCCGTAAGCGGATATCTTACAACATTTTTACCATTAAACCATTAGTTTGCTTCCCTTATTCTATTTACTTTTCATCATTCATTCAAACCTGCTTTTTAATCACACTGTTTTTACACTTTTTATTAAATTTTCCCTTTCAAAACACATATTTAAACTGCATGAGAATTAAAACACACACACATCCAAATAAATATAAATTCTACTATCTTAGGCGATTAAATAATAAAAAGACTGAAAAACAAAAAGAGAACATAATTTATTTGGGAATTTAATGTGCCGCATAAAAATTTAACGTAAAGCGAATACCCACTCCCAGGACGCGAGGTTGTAATGATTTATATCTACCGCCAACTATTTCAGCCTTGAGTAATCGCAAACACTAGTAGTACCCTATTACTGTTTGTCGCATCATTTGCTAAAAAAAAAAAAAAAAAAAAAAGAAGAAAAATTAGATGCTTACAGCACCTGGTATTCCCAAGTGGTCACCCATCTAAGTACTGACCAGGCTCTACGTTGCTTAACTTCGGTGATCGGACGAGAACCGGTGTTTTCAGCGTGATATGGCCGTAAGCGGATATCTTACAACATTTTTACCATTAAACCATTAGTTTGCTTCCCTTATTCTATTAACTTTTAATCATTCATTCAAACCTGCTTTTTAATCACACTGTTTTTACACTTTTTATTAAATTTTCCCTTTCAAAACACATATTTAAACTGCATGAGAATTAAAACACACACACATCCAAATAAATATAAATTCTACTATCTTAGGCGATTAAATAATAAACAGACTGAAAAACAAAAAGAGAACATAATTTATTTGGGAATTTAATGTGCCGCATAAAAATTTAACGTAAAGCGAATACCCACTCCCAGGACGCGAGGTTGTAATGATTTATATCTACCGCCAACTATTTCAGCCTTGAGTAATCGCAAACACTAGTAGTACCCTATTACTGTTTGTCGCATCATTTGCTAAAAAAAAAAAAAAAAAAAAGAAGAAAAATTAGATGCTTACAGCACCTGGTATTCCCAAGTGGTCACCCATCTAAGTACTGACCAGGCTCTACGTTGCTTAACTTCGGTGATCGGACGAGAACCGGTGTTTTCAGCGTGATATGGCCGTAAGCGGATATCTTACAACATTTTTACCATTAAACCATTAGTTTGCTTCCCTTATTCTATATACTTTTCATCATTCATTCAAACCTGCTTTTTAATCACACTGTTTTTACACTTTTTATTAAATTTACCCTTTCAAAACACATATTTAAACTGCATGAGAATTAAAACACACACACATTCAAATAAATATAAATTCTACTATCTTAGGCGATTAAATAATAAACAGACTGAAAAACAAAAAGAGAACATAATTTATTTGGGAATTTAATGTGCCGCATAAAAATTTAACGTAAAGCGAATACCCACTCCCAGGACGCGAGGTTGTAATGATTTATATCTACCGCCAACTATTTCAGCCTTGAGTAATCGCAAACACTAGTAGTACCCTATTACTGTTTGTCGCATCATTTGCTAAAAAAAAAAAAAAAAAAAGAAGAAAAATTAGATGCTTACAGCACCTGGTATTCCCAAGTGGTCACCCATCTAAGTACTGACCAGGCTCTACGTTGCTTAACTTCGGTGATCGGACGAGAACCGGTGTTTTCAGCGTGATATGGCCGTAAGCGGATATCTTACAACATTTTTACCATTAAACCATTAGTTTGCTTCCCTTATTCTATTTACTTTTCATCATTCATTCAAACCTGCTTTTTAATCACACTGTTTTTACACTTTTTATTAAATTTACCCTTTCAAAACACATATTTAAACTGCATGAGAATTAAAACACACACACATCCAAATAAATATAAATTCTACTATCTTAGGCGATTAAATAATAAACAGACTGAAAAACAAAAAGAGAACATAATTTATTTGGGAATTTAATGTGCCGCATAAAAATTTAACGTAAAGCGAATACCCACTCCCAGGACGCGAGGTTGTAATGATTTATATCTACCGCCAACTATTTCAGCCTTGAGTAATCGCAAACACTAGTAGTACCCTATTACTGTTTGTCGCATCATTTGCTAAAAAAAAAAAACAAAAAAAAAAAAAGAAGAAAAATTAGATGCTTACAGCACCTGGTATTCCCAAGTGGTCACCCATCTAAGTACTGACCAGGCTCTACGTTGCTTAACTTCGGTGATCGGACGAGAACCGGTGTTTTCAGCGTGATATGGCCGTAAGCGGATATCTTACAACATTTTTACCATTAAACCATTAGTTTGCTTCCCTTATTCTATTTACTTTTCATCATTCATTCAAACCTGCTTTTTAATCACACTGTTTTTACACTTTTTATTAAATTTACCCTTTCAAAACACATATTTAAACTGCATGAGAATTAAAACACACACACATCCAAATAAATATAAATTCTACTATCTTAGGCGATTAAATAATAAACAGACTGAAAAACAAAAAGAGAACATAATTTATTTGGGAATTTAATGTGCCGCATAAAAATTTAACGTAAAGCGAATACCCACTCCCAGGACGCGAGGTTGTAATGATTTATATCTACCGCCAACTATTTCAGCCTTGAGTAATCGCAAACACTAGTAGTACCCTATTACTGTTTGTCGCATCATTTGCTAAAAAAAAAAAAAAAAAAAAAAAAAAAGAAGAAAAATTAGATGCTTACAGCACCTGGTATTCCCAAGTGGTCACCCATCTAAGTACTGACCAGGCTCTACGTTGCTTAACTTCGGTGATCGGACGAGAACCGGTGTTTTCAGCGTGATATGGCCGTAAGCGGATATCTTACAACATTTTTACCATTAAACCATTAGTTTGCTTCCCTTATTCTATTTACTTTTCATCATTCATTCAAACCTGCTTTTTAATCACACTGTTTTTACACTTTTTATTAAATTTTCCCTTTCAAAACACATATTTAAACTGCATGAGAATTAAAACACACACACATCCAAATAAATATAAATTCTACTATCTTAGGCGATTAAATAATAAACAGACTGAAAAACAAAAAGAGAACATAATTTATTTGGGAATTTAATGTGCCGCATAAAAATTTAACGTAAAGCGAATACCCACTCCCAGGACGCGAGGTTGTAATGATTTATATCTACCGCCAACTATTTCAGCCTTGAGTAATCGCAAACACTAGTAGTACCCTATTACTGTTTGTCGCATCATTTGCTAAAAAAAAAAAAAAAAAAAAAGAAGAAAAATTAGATGCTTACAGCACCTGGTATTCCCAAGTGGTCACCCATCTAAGTACTGACCAGGCTCTACGTTGCTTAACTTCGGTGATCGGACGAGAACCGGTGTTTTCAGCGTGATATGGCCGTAAGCGGATATCTTACAACATTTTTACCATTAAACCATTAGTTTGCTTCCCTTATTCTATTTACTTTTCATCATTCATTCAAACCTGCTTTTTAATCACACTGTTTTTACACTTTTTATTAAATTTTCCCTTTCAAAACACATATTTAAACTGCATGAGAATTAAAACACACACACATCCAAATAAATATAAATTCTACTATCTTAGGCGATTAAATAATAAACAGACTGAAAAACAAAAAGAGAACATAATTTATTTGGGAATTTAATGTGCCGCATAAAAATTTAACGTAAAGCGAATACCCACTCCCAGGACGCGAGGTTGTAATGATTTATATCTACCGCCAACTATTTCAGCCTTGAGTAATCGCAAACACTAGTAGTACCCTATTACTGTTTGTCGCATCATTTGCTAAAAAAAAATTAAAAAAAAAAAAAAAAAAGAAGAAAAATTAGATGCTTACAGCACCTGGTATTCCCAAGTGGTCACCCATCTAAGTACTGACCAGGCTCTACGTTGCTTAACTTCGGTGATCGGACGAGAACCGGTGTTTTCAGCGTGATATGGCCGTAAGCGGATATCTTACAACATTTTTACCATTAAACCATTAGTTTGCTTCCCTTATTCTATTTACTTTTCATCATTCATTCAAACCTGCTTTTTAATCACACTGTTTTTACACTTTTTATTAAATTTACCCTTTCAAAACACATATTTAAACTGCATGAGAATTAAAACACACACACATCCAAATAAATATAAATTCTACTATCTTAGGCGATTAAATAATAAACAGACTGAAAAACAAAAAGAGAACATAATTTATTTGGGAATTTAATGTGCCGCATAAAAATTTAACGTAAAGCGAATACCCACTCCCAGGACGCGAGGTTGTAATGATTTATATCTACCGCCAACTATTTCAGCCTTGAGTAATCGCAAACACTAGTAGTACCCTATTACTGTTTGTCGCATCATTTGCTAAAAAAAAAAAAAAGAAGAAAAATTAGATGCTTACAGCACCTGGTATTCCCAAGTGGTCACCCATCTAAGTACTGACCAGGCTCTACGTTGCTTAACTTCGGTGATCGGACGAGAACCGGTGTTTTCAGCGTGATATGGCCGTAAGCGGATATCTTACAACATTTTTACCATTAAACCATTAGTTTGCTTCCCTTATTCTATTTACTTTTCATCATTCATTCAAACCTGCTTTTTAATCACACTGTTTTTACACTTTTTATTAAATTTTCCCTTTCAAAACACATATTTAAACTGCATGAGAATTAAAACACACACACATCCAAATAAATATAAATTCTACTATCTTAGGCGATTAAATAATAAAAAGACTGAAAAACAAAAAGAGAACATAATTTATTTGGGAATTTAATGTGCCGCATAAAAATTTAACGTAAAGCGAATACCCACTCCCAGGACGCGAGGTTGTAATGATTTATATCTACCGCCAACTATTTCAGCCTTGAGTAATCGCAAACACTAGTAGTACCCTATTACTGTTTGTCGCATCATTTGCTAAAAAAAAAAAAAAAAAAAAAGAAGAAAAATTAGATGCTTACAGCACCTGGTATTCCCAAGTGGTCACCCATCTAAGTACTGACCAGGCTCTACGTTGCTTAACTTCGGTGATCGGACGAGAACCGGTGTTTTCAGCGTGATATGGCCGTAAGCGGATATCTTACAACATTTTTACCATTAAACCATTAGTTTGCTTCCCTTATTCTATTTACTTTTCATCATTCATTCAAACCTGCTTTTTAATCACACTGTTTTTACACTTTTTATTAAATTTTCCCTTTCAAAACACATATTTAAACTGCATGAGAATTAAAACACACACACATCCAAATAAATATAAATTCTACTATCTTAGGCGATTAAATAATAAACAGACTGAAAAACAAAAAGAGAACATAATTTATTTGGGAATTTAATGTGCCGCATAAAAATTTAACGTAAAGCGAATACCCACTCCCAGGACGCGAGGTTGTAATGATTTATATCTACCGCCAACTATTTCAGCCTTGAGTAATCGCAAACACTAGTAGTACCCTATTACTGTTTGTCGCATCATTTGCTAAAAAAAAAAAAAAAAAGAAGAAAAATTAGATGCTTACAGCACCTGGTATTACCAAGTGGTCACCCATCTAAGTACTGACCAGGCTCTACGTTGCTTAACTTCGGTGATCGGACGAGAACCGGTGTTTTCAGCGTGATATGGCCGTAAGCGGATATCTTACAACATTTTTACCATTAAACCATTAGTTTGCTTCCCTTATTCTATTTACTTTTCATCATTCATTCAAACCTGCTTTTTAATCACACTGTTTTTACACTTTTTATTAAATTTTCCCTTTCAAAACACATATTTAAACTGCATGAGAATTAAAACACACACACATCCAAATAAATATAAATTCTACTATCTTAGGCGATTAAATAATAAAAAGACTGAAAAACAAAAAGAGAACATAATTTATTTGGGAATTTAATGTGCCGCATAAAAATTTAACGTAAAGCGAATACCCACTCCCAGGACGCGAGGTTGTAATGATTTATATCTACCGCCAACTATTTCAGCCTTGAGTAATCGCAAACACTAGTAGTACCCTATTACTGTTTGTCGCATCATTTGCTAAAAAAAAAAAAAAAAAAAAAGAAGAAAAATTAGATGCTTACAGCACCTGGTATTCCCAAGTGGTCACCCATCTAAGTACTGACCAGGCTCTACGTTGCTTAACTTCGGTGATCGGACGAGAACCGGTGTTTTCAGCGTGATATGGCCGTAAGCGGATATCTTACAACATTTTTACCATTAAACCATTAGTTTGCTTCCCTTATTCTATTTACTTTTCATCATTCATTCAAACCTGCTTTTTAATCACACTGTTTTTACACTTTTTATTAAATTTTCCCTTTCAAAACACATATTTAAACTGCATGAGAATTAAAACACACACACATCCAAATAAATATAAATTCTACTATCTTAGGCGATTAAATAATAAACAGACTGAAAAACAAAAAGAGAACATAATTTATTTGGGAATTTAATGTGCCGCATAAAAATTTAACGTAAAGCGAATACCCACTCCCAGGACGCGAGGTTGTAATGATTTATATCTACCGCCAACTATTTCAGCCTTGAGTAATCGCAAACACTAGTAGTACCCTATTACTGTTTGTCGCATCATTTGCTAAAAAAAAAAAAAAAAGAAGAAAAATTAGATGCTTACAGCACCTGGTATTCCCAAGTGGTCACCCATCTAAGTACTGACCAGGCTCTACGTTGCTTAACTTCGGTGATCGGACGAGAACCGGTGTTTTCAGCGTGATATGGCCGTAAGCGGATATCTTACAACATTTTGACCATTAAACCATTAGTTTGCTTCCCTTATTCTATTTACTTTTCATCATTCATTCAAACCTGCTTTTTAATCACACTGTTTTTACACTTTTTATTAAATTTACCCTTTCAAAACACATATTTAAACTGCATGAGAATTAAAACACACACACATCCAAATAAATATAAATTCTACTATCTTAGGCGATTAAATAATAAACAGACTGAAAAACAAAAAGAGAACATAATTTATTTGGGAATTTAATGTGCCGCATAAAAATTTAACGTAAAGCGAATACCCACTCCCAGGACGCGAGGTTCTAATGATTTATATCTACCGCCAACTATTTCAGCCTTGAGTAATCGCAAACACTAGTAGTACCCTATTACTGTTTGTCGCATCATTTGCTAAAAAAAAAAAAAAAAAAAAAGAAGAAAAATTAGATGCTTACAGCACCTGGTATTCCCAAGTGGTCACCCATCTAAGTACTGACCAGGCTCTACGTTGCTTAACTTCGGTGATCGGACGAGAACCGGTGTTTTCAGCGTGATATGGCCGTAAGCGGATATCTTACAACATTTTGACCATTAAACCATTAGTTTGCTTCCCTTATTCTATTTACTTTTCATCATTCATTCAAACCTGCTTTTTAATCACACTGTTTTTACACTTTTTATTAAATTTACCCTTTCAAAACACATATTTAAACTGCATGAGAATTAAAACACACACACATCCAAATAAATATAAATTCTACTATCTTAGGCGATTAAATAATAAACAGACTGAAAAACAAAAAGAGAACATAATTTATTTGGGAATTTAATGTGCCGCATAAAAATTTAACGTAAAGCGAATACCCACTCCCAGGACGCGAGGTTCTAATGATTTATATCTACCGCCAACTATTTCAGCCTTGAGTAATCGCAAACACTAGTAGTACCCTATTACTGTTTGTCGCATCATTTGCTAAAAAAAAAAAAAAAAAAAAAGAAGAAACATTAGATGCTTACAGCACCTGGTATTCCCAAGTGGTCACCCATCTAAGTACTGACCAGGCTCTACGTTGCTTAACTTCGGTGATCGGACGAGAACCGGTGTTTTCAGCGTGATATGGCCGTAAGCGGATATCTTACAACATTTTTACCATTAAACCATTAGTTTGCTTCCCTTATTCTATTTACTTTTCATCATTCATTCAAACCTGCTTTTTAATCACACTGTTTTTACACTTTTTATTAAATTTTCCCTTTCAAAACACATATTTAAACTGCATGAGAATTAAAACACACACACATCCAAATAAATATAAATTCTACTATCTTAGGCGATTAAATAATAAACAGACTGAAAAACAAAAAGAGAACATAATTTATTTGGGAATTTAATGTGCCGCATAAAAATTTAACGTAAAGCGAATACCCACTCCCAGGACGCGAGGTTGTAATGATTTATATCTACCGCCAACTATTTCAGCCTTGAGTAATCGCAAACACTAGTAGTACCCTATTACTGTTTGTCGCATCATTTGCTAAAAAAAAAAAAAAAAGAAGAAAAATTAGATGCTTACAGCACCTGGTATCCCAAGTGGTCACCCATCTAAGTACTGACCAGGCTCTACGTTGCTTAACTTCGGTGATCGGACGAGAACCGGTGTTTTCAGCGTGATATGGCCGTAAGCGGATATCTTACAACATTTTTACCATTAAACCATTAGTTTGCTTCCCTTATTCTATTTACTTTTCATCATTCATTCAAACCTGCTTTTTAATCACACTGTTTTTACACTTTTTATTAAATTTACCCTTTCAAAACACATATTTAAACTGCATGAGAATTAAAACACACACACATCCAAATAAATATAAAATCTACTATCTTAGGCGATTAAATAATAAACAGACTGAAAAACAAAAAGAGAACATAATTTATTTGGGAATTTAATGTGCCGCATAAAAATTTAACGTAAAGCGAATACCCACTCCCAGGACGCGAGGTTGTAATGATTTATATCTACCGCCAACTATTTCAGCCTTGAGTAATCGCAAACACTAGTAGTACCCTATTACTGTTTGTCGCATCATTTGCTAAAAAAAAAAAAAAAAAGAAGAAAAATTAGATGCTTACAGCACCTGGTATTCCCAAGTGGTCACCCATCTAAGTACTGACCAGGCTCTACGTTGCTTAACTTCGGTGATCGGACGAGAACCGGTGTTTTCAGCGTGATATGGCCGTAAGCGGATATCTTACAACATTTTTACCATTAAACCATTAGTTTGCTTCCCTTATTCTATTTACTTTTCATCATTCATTCAAACCTGCTTTTTAATCACACTGTTTTTACACTTTTTATTAAATTTACCCTTTCAAAACACATATTTAAACTGCATGAGAATTAAAACACACACACATCCAAATAAATATAAAATCTACTATCTTAGGCGATTAAATAATAAACAGACTGAAAAACAAAAAGAGAACATAATTTATTTGGGAATTTAATGTGCCGCATAAAAATTTAACGTAAAGCGAATACCCACTCCCAGGACGCGAGGTTGTAATGATTTATATCTACCGCCAACTATTTCAGCCTTGAGTAATCGCAAACACTAGTAGTACCCTATTACTGTTTGTCGCATCATTTGCTAAAAAAAAAAAAAAAAAAAAAAAAAAAAAAAAAAAAAAAAAAAAGAAGAAAAATTAGATGCTTACAGCACCTGGTATTCCCAAGTGGTAACCCATCTAAGTACTGACCAGGCTCTACGTTTCTTAACTTCGGTGATCGGACGAGAACCGGTGTTTTCAGCGTGATATGGCCGTAAGCGGATATCTTACAACATTTTTACCATTAAACCATTAGTTTGCTTCCCTTATTCTATTTACTTTTCATCATTCATTCAAACCTGCTTTTTAATCACACTGTTTTTACACTTTTTATTAAATTTACCCTTTCAAAACACATATTTAAACTGCATGAGAATTAAAACACACACACATCCAAATAAATATAAATTCTACTATCTTAGGCGATTAAATAATAAACAGACTGAAAAACAAAAAGAGAACATAATTTATTTGGGAATTTAATGTGCCGCATAAAAATTTAACGTAAAGCGAATACCCACTCCCAGGACGCGAGGTTCTAATGATTTATATCTACCGCCAACTATTTCAGCCTTGAGTAATCGCAAACACTAGTAGTACCCTATTACTGTTTGTCGCATCATTTGCTAAAAAAAAAAAAAAAAAAAAAAAAAAAAAAAAAAAAAGAAGAAAAATTAGATGGTTACAGCACCTGGTATTCCCAAGTGGTAACCCATCTAAGTACTGACCAGGCTCTACGTTTCTTAACTTCGGTGATCGGACGAGAACCGGTGTTTTCAGCGTGATATGGCCGTAAGCGGATATCTTACAACATTTTTACCATTAAACCATTAGTTTGCTTCCCTTATTCTATTTACTTTTCATCATTCATTCAAACCTGCTTTTTAATCACACTGTTTTTACACTTTTTATTAAATTTACCCTTTCAAAACACATATTTAAACTGCATGAGAATTAAAACACACACACATCCAAATCAATATAAAATCTACTATCTTAGGCGATTAAATAATAAACAGACTGAAAAACAAAAAGAGAACATAATTTATTTGGGAATTTAATGTGCCGCATAAAAATTTAACGTAAAGCGAATACCCACTCCCAGGACGCGAGGTTGTAATGATTTATATCTACCGCCAACTATTTCAGCCTTGAGTAATCGCAAACACTAGTAGTACCCTATTACTGTTTGTCGCATCATTTGCTAAAAAAAAAAAAAAAAAAGAAGAAAAATTAGATGCTTACAGCACCTGGTATTCCCAAGTGGTCACCCATCTAAGTACTGACCAGGCTCTACGTTGCTTAACTTCGGTGATCGGACGAGAACCGGTGTTTTCAGCGTGATATGGCCGTAAGCGGATATCTTACAACATTTTTACCATTAAACCATTAGTTTGCTTCCCTTATTCTATTTACTTTTCATCATTCATTCAAACCTGCTTTTTAATCACACTGTTTTTACACTTTTTATTAAATTTACCCTTTCAAAACACATATTTAAACTGCATGAGAATTAAAACACACACACATCCAAATAAATATAAATTCTACTATCTTAGGCGATTAAATAATAAACAGACTGAAAAACAAAAAGAGAACATAATTTATTTGGGAATTTAATGTGCCGCATAAAAATTTAACGTAAAGCGAATACCCACTCCCAGGACGCGAGGTTGTAATGATTTATATCTACCGCCAACTATTTCAGCCTTGAGTAATCGCAAACACTAGTAGTACCCTATTACTGTTTGTCGCATCATTTGCTAAAAAAAAAAAAAAAAAAAAGAAGAAAAATTAGATGCTTACAGCACCTGGTATTCCCAAGTGGTCACCCATCTAAGTACTGACCAGGCTCTACGTTGCTTAACTTCGGTGATCGGACGAGAACCGGTGTTTTCAGCGTGATATGGCCGTAAGCGGATATCTTACAACATTTTTACCATTAAACCATTAGTTTGCTTCCCTTATTCTATTTACTTTTCATCATTCATTCAAACCTGCTTTTTAATCACACTGTTTTTACACTATTTATTAAATTTTCCCTTTCAAAACACATATTTAAACTGCATGAGAATTAAAACACACACACATCCAAATAAATATAAATTCTACTATCTTAGGCGATTAAATAATAAACAGACTGAAAAACAAAAAGAGAACATAATTTATTTGGGAATTTAATGTGCCGCATAAAAATTTAACGTAAAGCGAATACCCACTCCCAGGACGCGAGGTTGTAATGATTTATATCTACCGCCAACTATTTCAGCCTTGAGTAATCGCAAACACTAGTAGTACCCTATTACTGTTTGTCGCATCATTTGCTAAAAAAAAAAAAAAAAAAAAGAATAAAAATTAGATGCTTACAGCACCTGGTATTCCCAAGTGGTCACCCATCTAAGTACTGACCAGGCTCTACGTTGCTTAACTTCGGTGATCGGACGAGAACCGGTGTTTTCAGCGTGATATGGCCGTAAGCGGATATCTTACAACATTTTTACCATTAAACCATTAGTTTGCTTCCCTTATTCTATTTACTTTTCATCATTCATTCAAACCTGCTTTTTAATCACACTGTTTTTACACTTTTTATTAAATTTACCCTTTCAAAACACATATTTAAACTGCATGAGAATTAAAACACACACACATCCAAATAAATATAAATTCTACTATCTTAGGCGATTAAATAATAAACAGACTGAAAAACAAAAAGAGAACATAATTTATTTGGGAATTTAATGTGCCGCATAAAAATTTAACGTAAAGCGAATACCCACTCCCAGGACGCGAGGTTGTAATGATTTATATCTACCGCCAACTATTTCAGCCTTGAGTAATCGCAAACACTAGTAGTACCCTATTACTGTTTGTCGCATCATTTGCTAAAAAAAAAAAAAAAAAAAGAAGAAAAATTAGATGCTTACAGCACCTGGTATTCCCAAGTGGTCACCCATCTAAGTACTGACCAGGCTCTACGTTGCTTAACTTCGGTGATCGGACGAGAACCGGTGTTTTCAGCGTGATATGGCCGTAAGCGGATATCTTACAACATTTTTACCATTAAACCATTAGTTTGCTTCCCTTATTCTATTTACTTTTCATCATTCATTCAAACCTGCTTTTTAATCACACTGTTTTTACACTTTTTATTAAATTTACCCTTTCAAAACACATATTTAAACTGCATGAGAATTAAAACACACACACATCCAAATAAATATAAATTCTACTATCTTAGGCGATTAAATAATAAACAGACTGAAAAACAAAAAGAGAACATAATTTATTTGGGAATTTAATGTGCCGCATAAAAATTTAACGTAAAGCGAATACCCACTCCCAGGACGCGAGGTTGTAATGATTTATATCTACCGCCAACTATTTCAGCCTTGAGTAATCGCAAACACTAGTAGTACCCTATTACTGTTTGTCGCATCATTTGCTAAAAAAAAAAAAAAAAAAAAAAGAAGAAAAATTAGATGCTTACAGCACCTGGTATTCCCAAGTGGTCACCCATCTAAGTACTGACCAGGCTCTACGTTGCTTAACTTCGGTGATCGGACGAGAACCGGTGTTTTCAGCGTGATATGGCCGTAAGCGGATATCTTACAACATTTTTACCATTAAACCATTAGTTTGCTTCACTTATTCTATTCACTTTTCATCATTCATTCAAACCTGCTTTTTAATCACACTGTTTTTACACTTTTTATTAAATTTTCCCTTTCAAAACACATATTTAAACTGCATGAGAATTAAAACACACACACATCCAAATAAATATAAATTCTACTATCTTAGGCGATTAAATAATAAACAGACTGAAAAACAAAAAGAGAACATAATTTATTTGGGAATTTAATGTGCCGCATAAAAATTTAACGTAAAGCGAATACCCACTCCCAGGACGCGAGGTTGTAATGATTTATATCTACCGCCAACTATTTCAGCCTTGAGTAATCGCAAACACTAGTAGTACCCTATTACTGTTTGTCGCATCATTTGCTAAAAAAAAAAAAAAAAAAAAAAGAAGAAAAATTAGATGCTTACAGCACCTGGTATTCCCAAGTGGTCACCCATCTAAGTACTGACCAGGCTCTACGTTGCTTAACTTCGGTGATCGGACGAGAACCGGTGTTTTCAGCGTGATATGGCCGTAAGCGGATATCTTACAACATTTTTACCATTAAACCATTAGTTTGCTTCCCTTATTCTATTTACTTTTCATCATTCATTCAAACCTGCTTTTTAATCACACTGTTTTTACACTTTTTATTAAATTTACCCTTTCAAAACACATATTTAAACTGCATGAGAATTAAAACACACACACATCCAAATAAATATAAATTCTACTATCTTAGGCGATTAAATAATAAACAGACTGAAAAACAAAAAGAGAACATAATTTATTTGGGAATTTAATGTGCCGCATAAAAATTTAACGTAAAGCGAATACTCACTCCCAGGACGCGAGGTTGTAATGATTTATATCTACCGCCAACTATTTCAGCCTTGAGTAATCGCAAACACTAGTAGTACCCTATTACTGTTTGTCGCATCATTTGCTAAAAAAAAAAAAAAAAAAGAAGAAAAATTAGATGCTTACAGCACCTGGTATTCCCAAGTGGTCACCCATCTAAGTACTGACCAGGCTCTACGTTGCTTAACTTCGGTGATCGGACGAGAACCGGTGTTTTCAGCGTGATATGGCCGTAAGCGGATATCTTACAACATTTTTACCATTAAACCATTAGTTTGCTTCCCTTATTCTATTTACTTTTCATCATTCATTCAAACCTGCTTTTTAATCACACTGTTTTTACACTTTTTATTAAATTTACCCTTTCAAAACACATATTTAAACTGCATGAGAATAAAAACACACACACATCCAAATAAATATAAATTCTACTATCTTAGGCGATTAAATAATAAACAGACTGAAAAACAAAAAGAGAACATAATTTATTTGGGAATTTAATGTGCCGCATAAAAATTTAACGTAAAGCGAATACCCACTCCCAGGACGCGAGGTTGTAATGATTTATATCTACCGCCAACTATTTCAGCCTTGAGTAATCGCAAACACTAGTAGTACCCTATTACTGTTTATCGCATCATTTGCTAAAAAAAAAAAAAAAAAAAAAAGAAGAAAAATTAGATGCTTACAGCACCTGGTATTCCCAAGTGGTAACCCATCTAAGTACTGACCAGGCTCTACGTTGCTTAACTTCGGTGATCGGACGAGAACCGGTGTTTTCAGCGTGATATGGCCGTAAGCGGATATCTTACAACATTTTTACCATTAAACCATTAGTTTGCTTCCCTTATTCTATTCACTTTTCATCATTCATTCAAACCTGCTTTTTAATCACACTGTTTTTACACTTTTTATTAAATTTTCCCTTTCAAAACACATATTTAAACTGCATGAGAATTAAAACACACACACATCCAAATAAATATAAATTCTACTATCTTAGGCGATTAAATAATAAACAGACTGAAAAACAAAAAGAGAACATAATTTATTTGGGAATTTAATGTGCCGCATAAAAATTTAACGTAAAGCGAATACCCACTCCCAGGACGCGAGGTTGTAATGATTTATATCTACCGCCAACTATTTCAGCCTTGAGTAATCGCAAACACTAGTAGTACCCTATTACTGTTTGTCGCATCATTTGCTAAAAAAAAAAAAAAAAAAAAAGAAGAAAAATTAGATGCTTACAGCACCTGGTATTCCCAAGTGGTCACCCATCTAAGTACTGACCAGGCTCTACGTTGCTTAACTTCGGTGATCGGACGAGAACCGGTGTTTTCAGCGTGATATGGCCGTAAGCGGATATCTTACAACATTTTTACCATTAAACCATTAGTTTGCTTCCCTTATTCTATTTACTTTTCATCATTCATTCAAACCTGCTTTTTAATCACACTGTTTTTACACTTTTTATTAAATTTACCCTTTCAAAACACATATTTAAACTGCATGAGAATTAAAACACACACACATCCAAATAAATATAAATTCTACTATCTTAGGCGATTAAATAATAAACAGACTGAAAAACAAAAAGAGAACATAATTTATTTGGGAATTTAATGTGCCGCATAAAAATTTAACGTAAAGCGAATACTCACTCCCAGGACGCGAGGTTGTAATGATTTATATCTACCGCCAACTATTTCAGCCTTGAGTAATCGCAAACACTAGTAGTACCCTATTACTGTTTGTCGCATCATTTGCTAAAAAAAAAAAAAAAAAAAAGAAGAAAAATTAGATGCTTACAGCACCTGGTATTCCCAAGTGGTCACCCATCTAAGTACTGACCAGGCTCTACGTTGCTTAACTTCGGTGATCGGACGAGAACCGGTGTTTTCAGCGTGATATGGCCGTAAGCGGATATCTTACAACATTTTTACCATTAAACCATTAGTTTGCTTCCCTTATTCTATTTACTTTTCATCATTCATTCAAACCTGCTTTTTAATCACACTGTTTTTACACTTTTTATTAAATTTACCCTTTCAAAACACATATTTAAACTGCATGAGAATTAAAACACACACACATCCAAATAAATATAAATTCTACTATCTTAGGCGATTAAATAATAAACAGACTGAAAAACAAAAAGAGAACATAATTTATTTGGGAATTTAATGTGCCGCATAAAAATTTAACGTAAAGCGAATACCCACTCCCAGGACGCGAGGTTGTAATGATTTATATCTACCGCCAACTATTTCAGCCTTGAGTAATCGCAAACACTAGTAGTACCCTATTACTGTTTGTCGCATCATTTGCTAAAAAAAAAAAAAAAAAAAGAAGAAAAATTAGATGCTTACAGCACCTGGTATTCCCAAGTGGTCACCCATCTAAGTACTGACCAGGCTCTACGTTGCTTAACTTCGGTGATCGGACGAGAACCGGTGTTTTCAGCGTGATATGGCCGTAAGCGGATATCTTACAACATTTTTACCATTAAACCATTAGTTTGCTTCCCTTATTCTATTTACTTTTCATCATTCATTCAAACCTGCTTTTTAATCACACTGTTTTTACACTTTTTATTAAATTTACCCTTTCAAAACACATATTTAAACTGCATGAGAATTAAAACACACACACATCCAAATAAATATAAATTCTACTATCTTAGGCGATTAAATAATAAACAGACTGAAAAACAAAAAGAGAACATAATTTATTTGGGAATTTAATGTGCCGCATAAAAATTTAACGTAAAGCGAATACCCACTCCCAGGACGCGAGGTTGTAATGATTTATATCTACCGCCAACTATTTCAGCCTTGAGTAATCGCAAACACTAGTAGTACCCTATTACTGTTTGTCGCATCATTTGCTAAAAAAAAAAAAAAAAAAGAAGAAAAATTAGATGCTTACAGCACCTGGTATTCCCAAGTGGTCACCCATCTAAGTACTGACCAGGCTCTACGTTGCTTAACTTCGGTGATCGGACGAGAACCGGTGTTTTCAGCGTGATATGGCCGTAAGCGGATATCTTACAACATTTTTACCATTAAACCATTAGTTTGCTTCCCTTATTCTATTTACTTTTCATCATTCATTCAAACCTGCTTTTTAATCACACTGTTTTTACACTTTTTATTAAATTTACCCTTTCAAAACACATATTTAAACTGCATGAGAATTAAAACACACACACATCCAAATAAATATAAATTCTACTATCTTAGGCGATTAAATAATAAACAGACTGAAAAACAAAAAGAGAACATAATTTATTTGGGAATTTAATGTGCCGCATAAAAATTTAACGTAAAGCGAATACCCACTCCCAGGACGCGAGGTTGTAATGATTTATATCTACCGCCAACTATTTCAGCCTTGAGTAATCGCAAACACTAGTAGTACCCTATTACTGTTTGTCGCATCATTTGCTAAAAAAAAAAAAAAAAAAAGAAGAAAAATTAGATGCTTACAGCACCTGGTATTCCCAAGTGGTCACCCATCTAAGTACTGACCAGGCTCTACGTTGCTTAACTTCGGTGATCGGACGAGAACCGGTGTTTTCAGCGTGATATGGCCGTAAGCGGATATCTTACAACATTTTTACCATTAAACCATTAGTTTGCTTCCCTTATTCTATTTACTTTTCATCATTCATTCAAACCTGCTTTTTAATCACACTGTTTTTACACTTTTTATTAAATTTACCCTTTCAAAACACATATTTAAACTGCATGAGAATTAAAACACACACACATCCAAATAAATATAAATTCTACTATCTTAGGCGATTAAATAATAAACAGACTGAAAAACAAAAAGAGAACATAATTTATTTGGGAATTTAATGTGCCGCATAAAAATTTAACGTAAAGCGAATACCCACTCCCAGGACGCGAGGTTGTAATGATTTATATCTACCGCCAACTATTTCAGCCTTGAGTAATCGCAAACACTAGTAGTACCCTATTACTGTTTGTCGCATCATTTGCTAAAAAAAAAAAAAAAAAAAAGAAGAAAAATTAGATGCTTACAGCACCTGGTATTCCCAAGTGGTCACCCATCTAAGTACTGACCAGGCTCTACGTTGCTTAACTTCGGTGATCGGACGAGAACCGGTGTTTTCAGCGTGATATGGCCGTAAGCGGATATCTTACAACATTTTTACCATTAAACCATTAGTTTGCTTCCCTTATTCTATTTACTTTTCATCATTCATTCAAACCTGCTTTTTAATCACACTGTTTTTACACTTTTTATTAAATTTACCCTTTCAAAACACATATTTAAACTGCATGAGAATTAAAACACACACACATCCAAATAAATATAAATTCTACTATCTTAGGCGATTAAATAATAAACAGACTGAAAAACAAAAAGAGAACATAATTTATTTGGGAATTTAATGTGCCGCATAAAAATTTAACGTAAAGCGAATACCCACTCCCAGGACGCGAGGTTGTAATGATTTATATCTACCGCCAACTATTTCAGCCTTGAGTAATCGCAAACACTAGTAGTACCCTATTACTGTTTGTCGCATCATTTGCTAAAAAAAAAAAAAAAAAAGAAGAAAAATTAGATGCTTACAGCACCTGGTATTCCCAAGTGGTCACCCATCTAAGTACTGACCAGGCTCTACGTTGCTTAACTTCGGTGATCGGACGAGAACCGGTGTTTTCAGCGTGATATGGCCGTAAGCGGATATCTTACAACATTTTTACCATTAAACCATTAGTTTGCTTCCCTTATTCTATTTACTTTTCATCATTCATTCAAACCTGCTTTTTAATCACACTGTTTTTACACTTTTTATTAAATTTTCCCTTTCAAAACACATATTTAAACTGCATGAGAATTAAAACACACACACATCCAAATAAATATAAATTCTACTATCTTAGGCGATTAAATAATAAACAGACTGAAAAACAAAAAGAGAACATAATTTATTTGGGAATTTAATGTGCCGCATAAAAATTTAACGTAAAGCGAATACCCACTCTCAGGACGCGAGGTTGTAATGATTTATATCTACCGCCAACTATTTCAGCCTTGAGTAATCGCAAACACTAGTAGTACCCTATTACTGTTTGTCGCATCATTTGCTAAAAAAAAAAAAAAAAAAAGAAGAAAAATTAGATGCTTACACAACCTGGTATTCCCAAGTGGTCACCCATCTAAGTACTGACCAGGCTCTACGTTGCTTAACTTCGGTGATCGGACGAGAACCGGTGTTTTCAGCGTGATATGGCCGTAAGCGGATATCTTACAACATTTTTACCATTAAACCATTAGTTTGCTTCCCTTATTCTATTTACTTTTCATCATTCATTCAAACCTGCTTTTTAATCACACTGTTTTTACACTTTTTATTAAATTTACCCTTTCAAAACACATATTTAAACTGCATGAGAATTAAAACACACACACATCCAAATAAATATAAATTCTACTATCTTAGGCGATTAAATAATAAACAGACTGAAAAACAAAAAGAGAACATAATTTATTTGGGAATTTAATGTGCCGCATAAAAATTTAACGTAAAGCGAATACCCACTCCCAGGACGCGAGGTTGTAATGATTTATATCTACCGCCAACTATTTCAGCCTTGAGTAATCGCAAACACTAGTAGTACCCTATTACTGTTTGTCGCATCATTTGCTAAAAAAAAAAAAAAAAAAAGAAGAAAAATTAGATGCTTACAGCACCTGGTATTCCCAAGTGGTCACCCATCTAAGTACTGACCAGGCTCTACGTTGCTTAACTTCGGTGATCGGACGAGAACCGGTGTTTTCAGCGTGATATGGCCGTAAGCGGATATCTTACAACATTTTTACCATTAAACCATTAGTTTGCTTCCCTTATTCTATTTACTTTTCATCATTCATTCAAACCTGCTTTTTAATCACACTGTTTTTACACTTTTTATTAAATTTTCCCTTTCAAAACACATATTTAAACTGCATGAGAATTAAAACACACACACATCCAAATAAATATAAATTCTACTATCTTAGGCGATTAAATAATAAACAGACTGAAAAACAAAAAGAGAACATAATTTATTTGGGAATTTAATGTGCCGCATAAAAATTTAACGTAAAGCGAATACCCACTCCCAGGACGCGAGGTTGTAATGATTTATATCTACCGCCAACTATTTCAGCCTTGAGTAATCGCAAACACTAGTAGTACCCTATTACTGTTTGTCGCATCATTTGCTAAAAAAAAAAAAAAAAAAAGAAGAAAAATTAGATGCTTACAGCACCTGGTATTCCCAAGTGGTCACCCATCTAAGTACTGACCAGGCTCTACGTTGCTTAACTTCGGTGATCGGACGAGAACCGGTGTTTTCAGCGTGATATGGCCGTAAGCGGATATCTTACAACATTTTTACCATTAAACCATTAGTTTGCTTCCCTTATTCTATTTACTTTTCATCATTCATTCAAACCTGCTTTTTAATCACACTGTTTTTACACTTTTTATTAAATTTACCCTTTCAAAACACATATTTAAACTGCATGAGAATTAAAACACACACACATCCAAATAAATATAAATTCTACTATCTTAGGCGATTAAATAATAAACAGACTGAAAAACAAAAAGAGAACATAATTTATTTGGGAATTTAATGTGCCGCATAAAAATTTAACGTAAAGCGAATACCCACTCCCAGGACGCGAGGTTGTAATGATTTATATCTACCGCCAACTATTTCAGCCTTGAGTAATCGCAAACACTAGTAGTACCCTATTACTGTTTGTCGCATCATTTGCTAAAAAAAAAAAAAAAAAAAGAAGAAAAATTAGATGCTTACAGCACCTGGTATTCCCAAGTGGTCACCCATCTAAGTACTGACCAGGCTCTACGTTGCTTAACTTCGGTGATCGGACGAGAACCGGTGTTTTCAGCGTGATATGGCCGTAAGCGGATATCTTACTACATTTTTACCATTAAACCATTAGTTTGCTTCCCTTATTCTATTTACTTTTCATCATTCATTCAAACCTGCATTTATATCACACTGTTTTTACACTTTTTATTAAATTTACCCTTTCAAAACACATATTTAAACTGCATGAGAATTAAAACACACACACATCCAAATAAATATAAATTCTACTATCTTAGGCGATTAAATAATAAACAGACTGAAAAACAAAAAGAGAACATAATTTATTTGGGAATTTAATGTGCCGCATAAAAATTTAACGTAAAGCGAATACCCACTCCCAGGACGCGAGGTTGTAATGATTTATATCTACTGCCAACTATTTCAGCCTTGAGTAATCGCAAACACTAGTAGTACCCTATTACTGTTTGTCGCATCATTTGCTAAAAAAAAAAAAAAAAAAAGAAGAAAAATTAGATGCTTACAGCACCTGGTATTCCCAAGTGGTCACCCATCTAAGTACTGACCAGGCTCTACGTTGCTTAACTTCGGTGATCGGACGAGAACCGGTGTTTTCAGCGTGATATGGCCGTAAGCGGATATCTTACAACATTTTTACCATTAAACCATTAGTTTGCTTCCCTTATTCTATTTACTTTTCATCATTCATTCAAACCTGCTTTTTAATCACACTGTTTTTACACTTTTTATTAAATTTACCCTTTCAAAACACATATTTAAACTGCATGAGAATTAAAACACACACACATCCAAATAAATATAAATTCTACTATCTTAGGCGATTAAATAATAAACAGACTGAAAAACAAAAAGAGAACATAATTTATTTGGGAATTTAATGTGCCGCATAAAAATTTAACGTAAAGCGAATACCCACTCCCAGGACGCGAGGTTGTAATGATTTATATCTACCGCCAACTATTTCAGCCTTGAGTAATCGCAAACACTAGTAGTACCCTATTACTGTTTGTCGCATCATTTGCTAAAAAAAAAAAAAAAAAAAAGAAGAAAAATTAGATGCTTACAGCACCTGGTATTCCCAAGTGGTCACCCATCTAAGTACTGACCAGGCTCTACGTTGCTTAACTTCGGTGATCGGACGAGAACCGGTGTTTTCAGCGTGATATGGCCGTAAGCGGATATCTTACAACATTTTTACCATTAAACCATTAGTTTGCTTCCCTTATTCTATTTACTTTTCATCATTCATTCAAACCTGCTTTTTAATCACACTGTTTTTACACTTTTTATTAAATTTACCCTTTCAAAACACATATTTAAACTGCATGAGAATTAAAACACACACACATCCAAATAAATATAAATTCTACTATCTTAGGCGATTAAATAATAAACAGACTGAAAAACAAAGAGAGAACATAATTTATTTGGGAATTTAATGTGCCGCATAAAAATTTAACGTAAAGCGAATACCCACTCCCAGGACGCGAGGTTGTAATGATTTATATCTACCGCCAACTATTTCAGCCTTGAGTAATCGCAAACACTAGTAGTACCCTATTACTGTTTGTCGCATCATTTGCTAAAAAAAAAAAAAAAAAAAAGAAGAAAAATTAGATGCTTACAGCACCTGGTATTCCCAAGTGGTCACCCATCTAAGTACTGACCAGGCTCTACGTTGCTTAACTTCGGTGATCGGACGAGAACCGGTGTTTTCAGCGTGATATGGCCGTAAGCGGATATCTTACTACATTTTTACCATTAAACCATTAGTTTGCTTCCCTTATTCTATTTACTTTTCATCATTCATTCAAACCTGCATTTATATCACACTGTTTTTACACTTTTTATTAAATTTACCCTTTCAAAACACATATTTAAACTGCATGAGAATTAAAACACACACACATCCAAATAAATATAAATTCTACTATCTTAGGCGATTAAATAATAAACAGACTGAAAAACAAAAAGAGAACATAATTTATTTGGGAATTTAATGTGCCGCATAAAAATTTAACGTAAAGCGAATACCCACTCCCAGGACGCGAGGTTGTAATGATTTATATCTACCGCCAACTATTTCAGCCTTGAGTAATCGCAAACACTAGTAGTACCCTATTACTGTTTGTCGCATCATTTGCTAAAAAAAAAAAAAAAAAAAAGAAGAAAAATTAGATGCTTACAGCACCTGGTATTCCCAAGTGGTCACCCATCTAAGTACTGACCAGGCTCTACGTTGCTTAACTTCGGTGATCGGACGAGAACCGGTGTTTTCAGCGTGATATGGCCGTAAGCGGATATCTTACAACATTTTTACCATTAAACCATTAGTTTGCTTCCCTTATTCTATTTACTTTTCATCATTCATTCAAACCTGCTTTTTAATCACACTGTTTTTACACTTTTTATTAAATTTACCCTTTCAAAACACATATTTAAACTGCATGAGAATTAAAACACACACACATCCAAATAAATATAAATTCTACTATCTTAGGCGATTAAATAATAAACAGACTGAAAAACAAAAAGAGAACATAATTTATTTGGGAATTTAATGTGCCGCATAAAAATTTAACGTAAAGCGAATACCCACTCCCAGGACGCGAGGTTGTAATGATTTATATCTACCGCCAACTATTTCAGCCTTGAGTAATCGCAAACACTAGTAGTACCCTATTACTGTTTGTCGCATCATTTGCTAAAAAAAAAAAAAAAAAAAGAAGAAAAATTAGATGCTTACAGCACCTGGTATTCCCAAGTGGTCACCCATCTAAGTACTGACCAGGCTCTACGTTGCTTAACTTCGGTGATCGGACGAGAACCGGTGTTTTCAGCGTGATATGGCCGTAAGCGGATATCTTACAACATTTTTACCATTAAACCATTAGTTTGCTTCCCTTATTCTATTTACTTTTCATCATTCATTCAAACCTGCTTTTTAATCACACTGTTTTTACACTTTTTATTAAATTTACCCTTTCAAAACACATATTTAAACTGCATGAGAATTAAAACACACACACATCCAAATAAATATAAATTCTACTATCTTAGGCGATTAAATAATAAACAGACTGAAAAACAAAAAGAGAACATAATTTATTTGGGAATTTAATGTGCCGCATAAATATTTAACGTAAAGCGAATACCCACTCCCAGGACGCGAGGTTGTAATGATTTATATCTACCGCCAACTATTTCAGCCTTGAGTAATCGCAAACACTAGTAGTACCCTATTACTGTTTGTCGCATCATTTGCTAAAAAAAAAAAAAAAAAAAAAAAAGAAGAAAAATTAGATGCTTACAGCACCTGGTATTCCCAAGTGGTCACCCATCTAAGTACTGACCAGGCTCTACGTTGCTTAACTTCGGTGATCGGACGAGAACCGGTGTTTTCAGCGTGATATGGCCGTAAGCGGATATCTTACAACATTTTTACCATTAAACCATTAGTTTGCTTCCCTTATTCTATTTACTTTTCATCATTCATTCAAACCTGCTTTTTAATCACACTGTTTTTACACTTTTTATTAAATTTACCCTTTCAAAACACATATTTAAACTGCATGAGAATTAAAACACACACACATCCAAATAAATATAAATTCTACTATCTTAGGCGATTAAATAATAAACAGACTGAAAAACAAAAAGAGAACATAATTTATTTGGGAATTTAATGTGCCGCATAAAAATTTAACGTAAAGCGAATACCCACTCCCAGGACGCGAGGTTGTAATGATTTATATCTACCGCCAACTATTTCAGCCTTGAGTAATCGCAAACACTAGTAGTACCCTATTACTGTTTGTCGCATCATTTGCTAAAAAAAAAAAAAAGAAGAAAAATTAGATGCTTACAGCACCTGGTATTCCCAAGTGGTCACCCATCTAAGTACTGACCAGGCTCTACGTTGCTTAACTTCGGTGATCGGACGAGAACCGGTGTTTTCAGCGTGATATGGCCGTAAGCGGATATCTTACAACATTTTTACCATTAAACCATTAGTTTGCTTCCCTTATTCTATTTACTTTTCATCATTCATTCAAACCTGCTTTTTAATCACACTGTTTTTACACTTTTTATTAAATTTACCCTTTCAAAACACATATTTAAACTGCATGAGAATTAAAACACACACACATCCAAATAAATATAAATTTTACTATCTTAGGCGATTAAATAATAAACAGACTGAAAAACAAAAAGAGAACATAATTTATTTGGGAATTTAATGTGCCGCATAAAAATTTAACGTAAAGCGAATACCCACTCCCAGGACGCGAGGTTGTAATGATTTATATCTACCGCCAACTATTTCGGCCTTGAGTAATCGCAAACACTAGTAGTACCCTATTACTGTTTGTCGCATCATTTGCTAAAAAAAAAAAAAAAGAAGAAAAATTAGATGCTTACAGCACCTGGTATTCCCAAGTGGTCACCCATCTAAGTACTGACCAGGCTCTACGTTGCTTAACTTCGGTGATCGGACGAGAACCGGTGTTTTCAGCGTGATATGGCCGTAAGCGGATATCTTACAACATTTTTACCATTAAACCATTAGTTTGCTTCCCTTATTCTATTTACTTTTCATCATTCATTCAAACCTGCTTTTTAATCACACTGTTTTTACACTTTTTATTAAATTTACCCTTTCAAAACACATATTTAAACTGCATGAGAATTAAAACACACACACATCCAAATAAATATGAATTCTACTATCTTAGGCGATTAAATAATAAACAGACTGAAAAACAAAAAGAGAACATAATTTATTTGGGAATTTAATGTGCCGCATAAAAATTTAACGTAAAGCGAATACCCACTCCCAGGACGCGAGGTTGTAATGATTTATATCTACCGCCAACTATTTCGGCCTTGAGTAATCGCAAACACTAGTAGTACCCTATTACTGTTTGTCGCATCATTTGCTAAAAAAAAAAAAAAAAGAAGAAAAATTAGATGCTTACAGCACCTGGTATTCCCAAGTGGTCACCCATCTAAGTACTGACCAGGCTCTACGTTGCTTAACTTCGGTGATCGGACGAGAACCGGTGTTTTCAGCGTGATATGGCCGTAAGCGGATATCTTACAACATTTTTACCATTAAACCATTAGTTTGCTTCCCTTATTCTATTTACTTTTCATCATTCATTCAAACCTGCTTTTTAATCACACTGTTTTTACACTTTTTATTAAATTTACCCT
>CAUVYP010001326.1:180000-185000 GCA_963556195.1 Sepiola atlantica | reverse complement strand
ATTCTATTTACTTTTCATCATTCATTCAAACCTGCTTTTTAATCACACTGTTTTTACACTTTTTATTAAATTTTCCCTTTCAAAACACATATTTAAACTGCATGAGAATTAAAACACACACACATCCAAATAAATATAAATTCTACTATCTTAGGCGATTAAATAATAAACAGACTGAAAAACAAAAAGAGAACATAATTTATTTGGGAATTTAATGTGCCGCATAAAAATTTAACGTAAAGCGAATACCCACTCCCAGGACGCGAGGTTGTAATGATTTATATCTACCGCCAACTATTTCAGCCTTGAGTAATCGCAAACACTAGTAGTACCCTATTACTGTTTGTCGCATCATTTGCTAAAAAAAAAAAAAAAAAAAAGAAGAAAAATTAGATGCTTACAGCACCTGGTATTCCCAAGTGGTCACCCATCTAAGTACTGACCAGGCTCTACGTTGCTTAACTTCGGTGATCGGACGAGAACCGGTGTTTTCAGCGTGATATGGCCGTAAGCGGATATCTTACAACATTTTTACCATTAAATCATTAGTTTGCTTCCCTTATTCTATTTACTTTTCATCATTCATTCAAACCTGCTTTTTAATCACACTGTTTTTACACTTTTTATTAAATTTACCCTTTCAAAACACATATTTAAACTGCATGAGAATTAAAACACACACACATCCAAATAAATATAAATTCTACTATCTTAGGCGATTAAATAATAAACAGACTGAAAAACAAAAAGAGAACATAATTTATTTGGGAATTTAATGTGCCGCATAAAAATTTAACGTAAAGCGAATACCCACTCCCAGGACGCGAGGTTGTAATGATTTATATCTACCGCCAACTATTTCAGCCTTGAGTAATCGCAAACACTAGTAGTACCCTATTACTGTTTGTCGCATCATTTGCTAAAAAAAAAAAAAAAAAAAAAGAAGAAAAATTAGATGCTTACAGCACCTGGTATTCCCAAGTGGTCACCCATCTAAGTACTGACCAGGCTCTACGTTGCTTAACTTCGGTGATCGGACGAGAACCGGTGTTTTCAGCGTGATATGGCCGTAAGCGGATATCTTACAACATTTTTACCATTAAACCATTAGTTTGCTTCCCTTATTCTATTTACTTTTCATCATTCATTCAAACCTGCTTTTTAATCACACTGTTTTTACACTTTTTATTAAATTTACCCTTTCAACACACATATTTAAACTGCATGAGAATTAAAACACACACACATCCAAATAAATATAAATTCTACTATCTTAGGCGATTAAATAATAAACAGACTGAAAAACAAAAAGAGAACATAATTTATTTGGGAATTTAATGTGCCGCATAAAAATTTAACGTAAAGCGAATACCCACTCCCAGGACGCGAGGTTGTAATGATTTATATCTACCGCCAACTATTTCAGCCTTGAGTAATCGCAAACACTAGTAGTACCCTATTACTGTTTGTCGCATCATTTGCTAAAAAAAAAAAAAAAAAAAAAAAAAAAAAGAAGAAAAATTAGATGCTTACAGCACCTGGTATTCCCAAGTGGTCACCCATCTAAGTACTGACCAGGCTCTACGTTGCTTAACTTCGGTGATCGGACGAGAACCGGTGTTTTCAGCGTGATATGGCCGTAAGCGGATATCTTACAACATTTTTACCATTAAACCATTAGTTTGCTTCCCTTATTCTATTTACTTTTCATCATTCATTCAAACCTGCTTTTTAATCACACTGTTTTTACACTTTTTATTAAATTTACCCTTTCAAAACACATATTTAAACTGCATGAGAATTAAAACACACACACATCCAAATAAATATAAATTCTACTATCTTAGGCGATTAAATAATAAACAGACTGAAAAACAAAAAGAGAACATAATTTATTTGGGAATTTAATGTGCCGCATAAAAATTTAACGTAAAGCGAATACCCACTCCCAGGACGCGAGGTTGTAATGATTTATATCTACCGCCAACTATTTCAGCCTTGAGTAATCGCAAACACTAGTAGTACCCTATTACTGTTTGTCGCATCATTTGCTAAAAAAAAAAAAAAAAAAGAAGAAAAATTAGATGCTTACAGCACCTGGTATTCCCAAGTGGTCACCCATCTAAGTACTGACCAGGCTCTACGTTGCTTAACTTCGGCGATCGGACGAGAACCGGTGTTTTCAGCGTGATATGGCCGTAAGCGGATATCTTACAACATTTTTACCATTAAACCATTAGTTTGCTTCCCTTATTCTATTTACTTTTCATCATTCATTCAAACCTGCTTTTTAATCACACTGTTTTTACACTTTTTATTAAATTTACCCTTTCAAAACACATATTTAAACTGCATGAGAATTAAAACACACACACATCCAAATAAATATAAATTCTACTATCTTAGGCGATTAAATAATAAACAGACTGAAAAACAAAAAGAGAACATAATTTATTTGGGAATTTAATGTGCCGCATAAAAATTTAACGTAAAGCGAATACCCACTCCCAGGACGCGAGGTTGTAATGATTTATATCTACCGCCAACTATTTCAGCCTTGAGTAATCGCAAACACTAGTAGTACCCTATTACTGTTTGTCGCATCATTTGCTATAAAAAAAAAAAAAAAAAAGAAGAAAAATTAGATGCTTACAGCACCTGGTATTCCCAAGTGGTCACCCACCTAAGTACTGACCAGGCTTTACGTTGCTTAACTACGGTGATCGGACGAGAACCGGTGTTTTCAGCGTGATATGGCCGTAAGCGGATATCTTACAACATTTTTACCATTAAACCATTAGTTTGCTTCCCTTATTCTATTTACTTTTCATCATTCATTCAAACCTGCTTTTTAATCACACTGTTTTTACACTTTTTATTAAATTTACCCTTTCAAAACACACATTTAAACTGCATGAGAATTAAAACACACACACATCCAAATAAATATAAATTCTACTATCTTAGGCGATTAAATAATAAACAGACTGAAAAACAAAAAGAGAACATAATTTATTTGGGAATTTAATGTGCCGCATAAAAATTTAACGTAAAGCGAATACCCACTCCCAGGACGCGAGGTTGTAATGATTTATATCTACCGCCAACTATTTCAGCCTTGAGTAATCGCAAACACTAGTAGTACCCTATTACTGTTTGTCGCATCATTTGCTAAAAAAAAAAAAAAAAAGAAGAAAAATTAGATGCTTACAGCACCTGGTATTCCCAAGTGGTCACCCATCTAAGTACTGACCAGGCTTTACGTTGCTTAACTTCGGTGATCGGACGAGAACCGGTGTTTTCAGCGTGATATGGCCGTAAGCGGATATCTTACAACATTTTTACCATTAAACCATTAGTTTGCTTCCCTTATTCTATTTACTTTTCATCATTCATTCAAACCTGCTTTTTAATCACACTGTTTTTACACTTTTTATTAAATTTTCCCTTTCAAAACACATATTTAAACTGCATGAGAATTAAAACACACACACATCCAAATAAATATAAATTCTACTATCTTAGGCGATTAAATAATAAACAGACTGAAAAACAAAAAGAGAACATAATTTATTTGGGAATTTAATGTGCCGCATAAAAATTTAACGTAAAGCGAATACCCACTCCCAGGACGCGAGGTTGTAATGATTTATATCTACCGCCAACTATTTCAGCCTTGAGTAATCGCAAACACTAGTAGTACCCTATTACTGTTTGTCGCATCATTTGCTAAAAAAAAAAAAAAAAAAAGAAGAAAAATTAGATGCTTACAGCACCTGGTATTCCCAAGTGGTCACCCATCTAAGTACTGACCAGGCTCTACGTTGCTTAACTTCGGTGATCGGACGAGAACCGGTGTTTTCAGCGTGATATGGCCGTAAGCGGATATCTTACAACATTTTTACCATTAAACCATTAGTTTGCTTCCCTTATTCTATTTACTTTTCATCATTCATTCAAACCTGCTTTTTAATCACACTGTTTTTACACTTTTTATTAAATTTTCCCTTTCAAAACACATATTTAAACTGCATGAGAATTAAAACACACACACATCCAAATAAATATAAATTCTACTATCTTAGGCGATTAAATAATAAACAGACTGAAAAACAAAAAGAGAACATAATTTATTTGGGAATTTAATGTGCCACATAAAAATTTAACGTAAAGCGAATACCCACTCCCAGGACGCGAGGTTGTAATGATTTATATCTACCGCCAACTATTTCAGCCTTGAGTAATCGCAAACACTAGTAGTACCCTATTACTGTTTGTCGCATCATTTGCTAAAAAAAAAAAAAAAAAAAAGAAGAAAAATTAGATGCTTACAGCACCTGGTATTCCCAAGTGGTCACCCATCTAAGTACTGACCAGGCTCTACGTTGCTTAACTTCGGTGATCGGACGAGAACCGGTGTTTTCAGCGTGATATGGCCGTAAGCGGATATCTTACAACATTTTTACCATTAAATCATTAGTTTGCTTCCCTTATTCTATTTACTTTTCATCATTCATTCAAACCTGCTTTTTAATCACACTGTTTTTACACTTTTTATTAAATTTTCCCTTTCAAAACACATATTTAAACTGCATGAGAATTAAAACACACACACATCCAAATAAATATAAATTCTACTATCTTAGGCGATTAAATAATAAACAGACTGAAAAACAAAAAGAGAACATAATTTATTTGGGAATTTAATGTGCCGCATAAAAATTTAACGTAAAGCGAATACCCACTCCCAGGACGCGAGGTTGTAATGATTTATATCTACCGCCAACTATTTCAGCCTTGAGTAATCGCAAACACTAGTAGTACCCTATTACTGTTTGTCGCATCATTTGCTAAAAAAAAAAAAAAAAAAAAGAAGAAAAATTAGATGCTTACAGCACCTGGTATTCCCAAGTGGTCACCCATCTAAGTACTGACCAGGCTCTACGTTGCTTAACTTCGGTGATCGGACGAGAACCGGTGTTTTCAGCGTGATATGGCCG
>CAUVYP010001326.1:170000-175000 GCA_963556195.1 Sepiola atlantica | reverse complement strand
AGTACTGACCAGGCTCTACGTTGCTTAACTTCGGTGATCGGACGAGAACCGGTGTTTTCAGCGTGATATGGCCGTAAGCGGATATCTTACAACATTTTTACCATTAAACCATTAGTTTGCTTCCCTTATTCTATTTACTTTTCATCATTCATTCAAACCTGCTTTTTAATCACACTGTTTTTACACTTTTTATTAAATTTACCCTTTCAAAACACATATTTAAACTGCATGAGAATTAAAACACACACCCATCCAAATAAATATAAATTCTACTATCTTAGGCGATTAAATAATAAACAGACTGAAAAACAAAAAGAGAACATAATTTATTTGGGAATTTAATGTGCCGCATAAAAATTTAACGTAAAGCGAATACCCACTCCCAGGACGCGAGGTTGTAATGATTTATATCTACCGCCAACTATTTCAGCCTTGAGTAATCGCAAACACTAGTAGTACCCTATTACTGTTTGTCGCATCATTTGCTAAAAAAAAAAAAAAAAAAAAAGAAGAAAAATTAGATGCTTACAGCACCTGGTATTCCCAAGTGGTCACCCATCTAAGTACTGACCAGGCTCTACGTTGCTTAACTTCGGTGATCGGACGAGAACCGGTGTTTTCAGCGTGATATGGCCGTAAGCGGATATCTTACAACATTTTTACCATTAAACCATTAGTTTGCTTCCCTTATTCTATTTACTTTTCATCATTCATTCAAACCTGCTTTTTAATCACACTGTTTTTACACTTTTTATTAAATTTACCCTTTCAAAACACATATTTAAACTGCATGAGAATTAAAACACACACACATCCAAATAAATATAAATTCTACTATCTTAGGCGATTAAATAATAAACAGACTGAAAAACAAAAAGAGAACATAATTTATTTGGGAATTTAATGTGCCGCATAAAAATTTAACGTAAAGCGAATACCCACTCCCAGGACGCGAGGTTGTAATGATTTATATCTACCGCCAACTATTTCAGCCTTGAGTAATCGCAAACACTAGTAGTACCCTATTACTGTTTGTCGCATCATTTGCTAAAAAAAAAAAAAAAAAAAAAGAAGAAAAATTAGATGCTTACAGCACCTGGTATTCCCAAGTGGTCACCCATCTAAGTACTGACCAGGCTCTACGTTGCTTAACTTCGGTGATCGGACGAGAACCGGTGTTTTCAGCGTGATATGGCCGTAAGCGGATATCTTACAACATTTTTACCATTAAACCATTAGTTTGCTTCCCTTATTCTATTTACTTTTCATCATTCATTCAAACCTGCTTTTTAATCACACTGTTTTTACACTTTTTATTAAATTTACCCTTTCAAAACACATATTTAAACTGCATGAGAATTAAAACACACACACATCCAAATAAATATAAATTCTACTATCTTAGGCGATTAAATAATAAACAGACTGAAAAACAAAAAGAGAACATAATTTATTTGGGAATTTAATGTGCCGCATAAAAATTTAACGTAAAGCGAATACCCACTCCCAGGACGCGAGGTTGTAATGATTTATATCTACCGCCAACTATTTCAGCCTTGAGTAATCGCAAACACTAGTAGTACCCTATTACTGTTTGTCGCATCATTTGCTAAAAAAAAAAAAAAAAAAAAGAAGAAAAATTAGATGCTTACAGCACCTGGTATTCCCAAGTGGTCACCCATCTAAGTACTGACCAGGCTCTACGTTGCTTAACTTCGGTGATCGGACGAGAACCGGTGTTTTCAGCGTGATATGGCCGTAAGCGGATATCTTACAACATTTTTACCATTAAACCATTAGTTTGCTTCCCTTATTCTATTTACTTTTCATCATTCATTCAAACCTGCTTTTTAATCACACTGTTTTTACACTTTTTATTAAATTTACCCTTTCAAAACACATATTTAAACTGCATGAGAATTAAAACACACACACATCCAAATAAATATAAATTCTACTATCTTAGGCGATTAAATAATAAACAGACTGAAAAACAAAAAGAGAACATAATTTATTTGGGAATTTAATGTGCCGCATAAAAATTTAACGTAAAGCGAATACCCACTCCCAGGACGCGAGGTTGTAATGATTTATATCTACCGCCAACTATTTCAGCCTTGAGTAATCGCAAACACTAGTAGTACCCTATTACTGTTTGTCGCATCATTTGCTAAAAAAAAAAAAAAAAAAAGAAGAAAAATTAGATGCTTACAGCACCTGGTATTCCCAAGTGGTCACCCATCTAAGTACTGACCAGGCTCTACGTTGCTTAACTTCGGTGATCGGACGAGAACCGGTGTTTTCAGCGTGATATGGCCGTAAGCGGATATCTTACAACATTTTTACCATTAAACCATTAGTTTGCTTCCCTTATTCTATTTACTTTTCATCATTCATTCAAACCTGCTTTTTAATCACACTGTTTTTACACTTTTTATTAAATTTTCCCTTTCAACACACATATTTAAACTGCATGAGAATTAAAACACACACACATCCAAATAAATATAAATTCTACTATCTTAGGCGATTAAATAATAAACAGACTGAAAAACAAAAAGAGAACATAATTTATTTGGGAATTTAATGTGCCGCATAAAAATTTAACGTAAAGCGAATACCCACTCCCAGGACGCGAGGTTGTAATGATTTATATCTACCGCCAACTATTTCAGCCTTGAGTAATCGCAAACACTAGTAGTACCCTATTACTGTTTGTCGCATCATTTGCTAAAAAAAAAAAAAAAAAAAGGAGAAAAATTAGATGCTTACAGCACCTGGTATTCCCAAGTGGTCACCCATCTAAGTACTGACCAGGCTCTACGTTGCTTAACTTCGGTGATCGGACGAGAACCGGTGTTTTCAGCGTGATATGGCCGTAAGCGGATATCTTACAACATTTTTACCATTAAACCATTAGTTTGCTTCCCTTATTCTATTTACTTTTCATCATTCATTCAAACCTGCTTTTTAATCACACTGTTTTTACACTTTTTATTAAATTTTCCCTTTCAAAACACATATTTAAACTGCATGAGAATTAAAACACACACACATCCAAATAAATATAAATTCTACTATCTTAGGCGATTAAATAATAAACAGACTGAAAAACAAAAAGAGAACATAATTTATTTGGGAATTTAATGTGCCGCATAAAAATTTAACGTAAAGCGAATACCCACTCCCAGGACGCGAGGTTGTAATGATTTATATCTACCGCCAACTATTTCAGCCTTGAGTAATCGCAAACACTAGTAGTACCCTATTACTGTTTGTCGCATCATTTGCTAAAAAAAAAAAAAAAAAAAAAAAAAAAGAAGAAAAATTAGATGCTTACAGCACCTGGTATTCCCAAGTGGTCACCCATCTAAGTACTGACCAGGCTCTACGTTGCTTAACTTCGGTGATCGGACGAGAACCGGTGTTTTCAGCGTGATATGGCCGTAAGCGGATATCTTACAACATTTTTACCATTAAACCATTAGTTTGCTTCCCTTATTCTATTAACCTTTCATCATTCATTCAAACCTGCTTTTTAATCACACTGTTTTTACACTTTTTATTAAATTTTCCCTTTCAAAACACATATTTAAACTGCATGAGAATTAAAACACACACACATCCAAATAAATATAAATTCTACTATCTTAGGCGATTAAATAATAAACAGACTGAAAAACAAAAAGAGAACATAATTTATTTGGGAATTTAATGTGCCGCATAAAAATTTAACGTAAAGCGAATACCCACTCCCAGGACGCGAGGTTGTAATGATTTATATCTACCGCCAACTATTTCAGCCTTGAGTAATCGCAAACACTAGTAGTACCCTATTACTGTTTGTCGCATCATTTGCTAAAAAAAAAAAAAAAAAAAAAAAAGAAGAAAAATTAGATGCTTACAGCACCTGGTATTCCCAAGTGGTCACCCATCTAAGTACTGACCAGGCTCTACGTTGCTTAACTTCGGTGATCGGACGAGAACCGGTGTTTTCAGCGTGATATGGCCGTAAGCGGATATCTTACAACATTTTTACCATTAAACCATTAGTTTGCTTCCCTTATTCTATTTACTTTTCATCATTCATTCAAACCTGCTTTTTAATCACACTGTTTTTACACTTTTTATTAAATTTACCCTTTCAAAACACATATTTAAACTGCATGAGAATTAAAACACACACACATCCAAATAAATATAAATTCTACTATCTTAGGCGATTAAATAATAAACAGACTGAAAAACAAAAAGAGAACATAATTTATTTGGGAATTTAATGTGCCGCATAAAAATTTAACGTAAAGCGAATACCCACTCCCAGGACGCGAGGTTGTAATGATTTATATCTACCGCCAACTATTTCAGCCTTGAGTAATCGCAAACACTAGTAGTACCCTATTACTGTTTGTCGCATCATTTGCTAAATAAAAAAAAAAAAAAAAAAAAAAAAAAAGAAAAATTAGATGCTAACAGCACCTGGTATTCCCAAGTGGTCACCCATCTAAGTACTGACCAGGCTCTACGTTGCTTAACTTCGGTGATCGGACGAGAACCGGTGTTTTCAGCGTGATATGGCCGTAAGCGGATATCTTACAACATTTTTACCATTAAACCATTAGTTTGCTTCCCTTATTCTATTTACTTTTCATCATTCATTCAAACCTGCTTTTTAATCACACTGTTTTTACACTTTTTATTAAATTTTCCCTTTCAAAACACATATTTAAACTGCATGAGAATTAAAACACACACACATCCAAATAAATATAAATTCTACTATCTTAGGCGATTAAATAATAAACAGACTGAAAAACAAAAAGAGAACATAATTTATTTGGGAATTTAATGTGCCGCATAAAAATTTAACGTAAAGCGAATACCCACTCCCAGGACGCGAGGTTGTAATGATTTATATCTACCGCCAACTATTTCAGCCTTGAGTAATCGCAAACACTAGTAGTACCCTATTACTGTTTGTCGCATCATTTGCTAAAAAA
>CAUVYP010001326.1:157500-165000 GCA_963556195.1 Sepiola atlantica | reverse complement strand
CAGCCTTGAGTAATCGCAAACACTAGTAGTACCCTATTACTGTTTGTCGCATCATTTGCTAAAAAAAAAAAAAAAAAAAAAAAAGAAGAAAAATTAGATGCTTACAGCACCTGGTATTCCCAAGTGGTCACCCATCTAAGTACTGACCAGGCTCTACGTTGCTTAACTTCGGTGATCGGACGAGAACCGGTGTTTTCAGCGTGATATTGCCGTAAGCAACATTTTTACCATTAAACCATTAGTTTGCTTCCCTTATTCTATTTACTTTTCATCATTCATTCAAACCTGCTTTTTAATCACACTGTTTTTACACTTTTTATTAAATTTACCCTTTCAAAACACATATTTGAACTGCATGAGAATTAAAACACACACACATCCAAATAAATATAAATTCTACTATCTTAGGCGATTAAATAATAAACAGACTGAAAAACAAAAAGAGAACATAATTTATTTGGGAATTTAATGTGCCGCATAAAAATTTAACGTAAAGCGAATACCCACTCCCAGGACGCGAGGTTGTAATGATTTATATCTACCGCCAACTATTTCAGCCTTGAGTAATCGCAAACACTAGTAGTACCCTATTACTGTTTGTCGCATCATTTGCTAAAAAAAAAAAAAAAAAAGAAGAAAAATTAGATGCTTACAGCACCTGGTATTCCCAAGTGGTCACCCATCTAAGTACTGACCAGGCTCTACGTTGCTTAACTTCGGTGATCGGACGAGAACCGGTGTTTGCAGCGTGATATGGCCGTAATCGGATATCTGACAACATTTTTACCATTAAACCATTAGTTTGCTTCCCTTATTCTATTTACTTTTCATCATTCATTCAAACCTGCTTTTTAATCACACTGTTTTTACACTTTTTATTAAATTTACCCTTTCAAAACACATATTTAAACTGCATGAGAATTAAAACACACACACATCCAAATAAATATAAATTCTACTATCTTAGGCGATTAAATAATAAACAGACTGAAAAACAAAAAGAGAACATAATTTATTTGGGAATTTAATGTGCCGCATAAAAATTTAACGTAAAGCGAATACCCACTCCCAGGACGCGAGGTTGTAATGATTTATATCTACCGCCAACTATTTCAGCCTTGAGTAATCGCAAACACTAGTAGTACCCTATTACTGTTTGTCGCATCATTTGCTAAAAAAAAAAAAAAAAAAAAAAAAAGAAGAAAAATTAGATGCTTACAGCACCTGGTATTCCCAAGTGGTCACCCATCTAAGTACTGACCAGGCTCTACGTTGCTTAACTTCGGTGATCGGACGAGAACCGGTGTTTTCAGCGTGATATGGCCGTAAGCGGATATCTTACAATATTTTTACCATTAAACCATTAGTTTGCTTCCCTTATTCTATTTACTTTTCATCATTCATTCAAACCTGCTTTTTAATCACACTGTTTTTACACTTTTTATTAAATTTTCCCTTTCAAAACACATATTTAAACTGCATGAGAATTAAAACACACACACATCCAAATAAATATAAATTCTACTATCTTAGGCGATTAAATAATAAACAGACTGAAAAACAAAAAGAGAACATAATTTATTTGGGAATTTAATGTGCCGCATAAAAATTTAACGTAAAGCGAATACCCACTCCCAGGACGCGAGGTTGTAATGATTTATATCTACCGCCAACTATTTCAGCCTTGAGTAATCGCAAACACTAGTAGTACCCTATTACTGTTTGTCGCATCATTTGCTAAAAAAAAAAAAAAAAAAAAGAAGAAAAATCAGATGCTTACAGCACCTGGTATTCCAAAGTGGTCACCCATCTAAGTACTGACCAGGCTCTACGTTGCTTAACTTCGGTGATCGGACGAGAACCGGTGTTTTCAGCGTGATATGGCCGTAAGCGGATATCTTACAACATTTTTACCATTAAACCATTAGTTTGCTTCCCTTATTCTATTTACTTTTCATCATTCATTCAAACCTGCTTTTTAATCACACTGTTTTTACACTTTTTATTAAATTTACCCTTTCAAAACACATATTTAAACTGCATGAGAATTAAAACACACACACATCCAAATAAATATAAATTCTACTATCTTAGGCGATTAAATAATAAACAGACTGAAAAACAAAAAGAGAACATAATTTATTTGGGAATTTAATGTGCCGCATAAAAATTTAACGTAAAGCGAATACCCACTCCCAGGACGCGAGGTTGTAATGATTTATATCTACCGCCAACTATTTCAGCCTTGAGTAATCGCAAACACTAGTAGTACCCTATTACTGTTTGTCGCATCATTTGCTAAAAAAAAAAAAAAAAAAAAAAAAGAAGAAAAATTAGATGCTTACAGCACCTGGTATTCCCAAGTGGTCACCCATCTAAGTACTGACCAGGCTCTACGTTGCTTAACTTCGGTGATCGGACGAGAACCGGTGTTTTCAGCGTGATATTGCCGTAAGCAACATTTTTACCATTAAACCATTAGTTTGCTTCCCTTATTCTATTTACTTTTCATCATTCATTCAAACCTGCTTTTTAATCACACTGTTTTTACACTTTTTATTAAATTTACCCTTTCAAAACACATATTTGAACTGCATGAGAATTAAAACACACACACATCCAAATAAATATAAATTCTACTATCTTAGGCGATTAAATAATAAACAGACTGAAAAACAAAAAGAGAACATAATTTATTTGGGAATTTAATGTGCCGCATAAAAATTTAACGTAAAGCGAATACCCACTCCCAGGACGCGAGGTTGTAATGATTTATATCTACCGCCAACTATTTCAGCCTTGAGTAATCGCAAACACTAGTAGTACCCTATTACTGTTTGTCGCATCATTTGCTAAAAAAAAAAAAAAAAAGAAGAAAAATTAGATGCTTACAGCACCTGGTATTCCCAAGTGGTCACCCATCTAAGTACTGACCAGGCTCTACGTTGCTTAACTTCGGTGATCGGACGAGAACCGGTGTTTGCAGCGTGATATGGCCGTAATCGGATATCTTACAACATTTTTACCATTAAACCATTAGTTTGCTTCCCTTATTCTATTTACTTTTCATCATTCATTCAAACCTGCTTTTTAATCACACTGTTTTTACACTTTTTATTAAATTTACCCTTTCAAAACACATATTTAAACTGCATGAGAATTAAAACACACACACATCCAAATAAATATAAATTCTACTATCTTAGGCGATTAAATAATAAACAGACTGAAAAACAAAAAGAGAACATAATTTATTTGGGAATTTAATGTGCCGCATAAAAATTTAACGTAAAGCGAATACCCACTCCAAGGACGCGAGGTTGTAATGATTTATATCTACCGCCAACTATTTCAGCCTTGAGTAATCGCAAACACTAGTAGTACCCTATTACTGTTTGTCGCATCATTTGCTAAAAAAAAAAAAAAAAAAAAAAGAAGAAAAATTAGATGCTTACAGCACCTGGTATTCCCAAGTGGTCACCCATCTAAGTACTGACCAGGCTCTACGTTGCTTAACTTCGGTGATCGGACGAGAACCGGTGTTTTCAGCGTGATATGGCCGTAAGCGGATATCTTACAATATTTTTACCATTAAACCATTAGTTTGCTTCCCTTATTCTATTTACTTTTCATCATTCATTCAAACCTGCTTTTTAATCACACTGTTTTTACACTTTTTATTAAATTTTCCCTTTCAAAACACATATTTAAACTGCATGAGAATTAAAACACATACACATCCAAATAAATATAAATTCTACTATCTTAGGCGATTAAATAATAAACAGACTGAAAAACAAAAAGAGAACATAATTTATTTGGGAATTTAATGTGCCGCATAAAAATTTAACGTAAAGCGAATACCCACTCCCAGGACGCGAGGTTGTAATGATTTATATCTACCGCCAACTATTTCAGCCTTGAGTAATCGCAAACACTAGTAGTACCCTATTACTGTTTGTCGCATCATTTGCTAAAAAAAAAAAAAAAAAAAAGAAGAAAAATCAGATGCTTACAGCACCTGGTATTCCAAAGTGGTCACCCATCTAAGTACTGACCAGGCTCTACGTTGCTTAACTTCGGTGATCGGACGAGAACCGGTGTTTTCAGCGTGATATGGCCGTAAGCGGATATCTTACAACATTTTTACCATTAAACCATTAGTTTGCTTCCCTTATTCTATTTACTTTTCATCATTCATTCAAACCTGCTTTTTAATCACACTGTTTTTACACTTTTTATTAAATTTACCCTTTCAAAACACATATTTAAACTGCATGAGAATTAAAACACACACACATCCAAATAAATATAAATTCTACTATCTTAGGCGATTAAATAATAAACAGACTGAAAAACAAAAAGAGAACATAATTTATTTGGGAATTTAATGTGCCGCATAAAAATTTAACGTAAAGCGAATACCCACTCCCAGGACGCGAGGTTGTAATGATTTATATCTACCGCCAACTATTTCAGCCTTGAGTAATCGCAAACACTAGTAGTACCCTATTACTGTTTGTCGCATCATTTGCTAAAAAAAAAAAAAAAAAAAAAAAAGAAGAAAAATTAGATGCTTACAGCACCTGGTATTCCCAAGTGGTCACCCATCTAAGTACTGACCAGGCTCTACGTTGCTTAACTTCGGTGATCGGACGAGAACCGGTGTTTTCAGCGTGATATTGCCGTAAGCAACATTTTTACCATTAAACCATTAGTTTGCTTCCCTTATTCTATTTACTTTTCATCATTCATTCAAACCTGCTTTTTAATCACACTGTTTTTACACTTTTTATTAAATTTACCCTTTCAAAACACATATTTGAACTGCATGAGAATTAAAACACACACACATCCAAATAAATATAAATTCTACTATCTTAGGCGATTAAATAATAAACAGACTGAAAAACAAAAAGAGAACATAATTTATTTGGGAATTTAATGTGCCGCATAAAAATTTAACGTAAAGCGAATACCCACTCCCAGGACGCGAGGTTGTAATGATTTATATCTACCGCCAACTATTTCAGCCTTGAGTAATCGCAAACACTAGTAGTACCCTATTACTGTTTGTCGCATCATTTGCTAAAAAAAAAAAAAAAAAGAAGAAAAATTAGATGCTTACAGCACCTGGTATTCCCAAGTGGTCACCCATCTAAGTACTGACCAGGCTCTACGTTGCTTAACTTCGGTGATCGGACGAGAACCGGTGTTTGCAGCGTGATATGGCCGTAATCGGATATCTTACAACATTTTTACCATTAAACCATTAGTTTGCTTCCCTTATTCTATTTACTTTTCATCATTCATTCAAACCTGCTTTTTAATCACACTGTTTTTACACTTTTTATTAAATTTACCCTTTCAAAACACATATTTAAACTGCATGAGAATTAAAACACACACACATCCAAATAAATATAAATTCTACTATCTTAGGCGATTAAATAATAAACAGACTGAAAAACAAAAAGAGAACATAATTTATTTGGGAATTTAATGTGCCGCATAAAAATTTAACGTAAAGCGAATACCCACTCCCAGGACGCGAGGTTGTAATGATTTATATCTACCGCCAACTATTTCAGCCTTGAGTAATCGCAAACACTAGTAGTACCCTATTACTGTTTGTCGCATCATTTGCTAAAAAAAAAAAAAAAAAAAAAAGAAGAAAAATTAGATGCTTACAGCACCTGGTATTCCCAAGTGGTCACCCATCTAAGTACTGACCAGGCTCTACGTTGCTTAACTTCGGTGATCGGACGAGAACCGGTGTTTTCAGCGTGATATGGCCGTAAGCGGATATCTTACAACATTTTTACCATTAAACCATTAGTTTGCTTCCCTTATTCTATTTACTTTTCATCATTCATTCAAACCTGCTTTTTAATCACACTGTTTTTACACTTTTTATTAAATTTTCCCTTTCAAAACACATATTTAAACTGCATGAGAATTAAAACACACACACATCCAAATAAATATAAATTCTACTATCTTAGGCGATTAAATAATAAACAGACTGAAAAACAAAAAGAGAACATAATTTATTTGGGAATTTAATGTGCCGCATAAAAATTTAACGTAAAGCGAATACCCACTCCCAGGACGCGAGGTTGTAATGATTTATATCTACCGCCAACTATTTCAGCCTTGAGTAATCGCAAACACTAGTAGTACCCTATTACTGTTTGTCGCATCATTTGCTAAAAAAAAAAAAAAAAAAAAAGAAGAAAAATCAGATGCTTACAGCACCTGGTATTCCCAAGTGGTCACCCATCTAAGTACTGACCAGGCTCTACGTTGCTTAACTTCGGTGATCGGACGAGAACCGGTGTTTTCAGCGTGATATGGCCGTAAGCGGATATCTTACAACATTTTTACCATTAAACCATTAGTTTGCTTCCCTTATTCTATTTACTTTTCATCATTCATTCAAACCTGCTTTTTAATCACACTGTTTTTACACTTTTTATTAAATTTACCCTTTCAAAACACATATTTAAACTGCATGAGAATTAAAACACACACACATCCAAATAAATATAAATTCTACTATCTTAGGCGATTAAATAATAAACAGACTGAAAAACAAAAAGAGAACATAATTTATTTGGGAATTTAATGTGCCGCATAAAAATTTAACGTAAAGCGAATACCCACTCCCAGGACGCGAGGTTGTAATGATTTATATCTACCGCCAACTATTTCAGCCTTGAGTAATCGCAAACACTAGTAGTACCCTATTACTGTTTGTCGCATCATTTGCTAAAAAAAAAAAAAAAAAAAAAGAAGAAAAATTAGATGCTTACAGCACCTGGTATTCCCAAGTGGTCACCCATCTAAGTACTGACCAGGCTCTACGTTGCTTAACTTCGGTGATCGGACGAGAACCGGTGTTTTCAGCGTGATATGGCCGTAAGCGGATATCTTACAACATTTTTACCATTAAACCATTAGTTTGCTTCCCTTATTCTATTTACTTTTCATCATTCATTCAAACCTGCTTTTTAATCACACTGTTTTTACACTTTTTATTAAATTTACCCTTTCAAAACACATATTTAAACTGCATGAGAATTAAAACACACACACATCCAAATAAATATAAATTCTACTATCTTAGGCGATTAAATAATAAACAGACTGAAAAACAAAAAGAGAACATAATTTATTTGGGAATTTAATGTGCCGCATAAAAATTTAACGTAAAGCGAATACCCACTCCCAGGACGCGAGGTTGTAATGATTTATATCTACCGCCAACTATTTCAGCCTTGAGTAATCGCAAACACTAGTAGTACCCTATTACTGTTTGTCGCATCATTTGCTAAAAACAAAAAAAAAAAAGAAGAAAAATTAGATGCTTACAGCACCTGGTATTCCCAAGTGGTCACCCATCTAAGTACTGACCAGGCTCTACGTTGCTTAACTTCGGTGATCGGACGAGAACCGGTGTTTTCAGCGTGATATGGCCGTAAGCGGATATCTTACAAC
>CAUVYP010001326.1:122500-142500 GCA_963556195.1 Sepiola atlantica | reverse complement strand
GTAGTACCCTATTACTGTTTGTCGCATCATTTGGTAAAAAAAAAAAAAAAAAAAAAAAAAAAGAAAAATTAGATGCCTACAGCACCTGGTATTCCCAAGTGGTCACCCATCTAAGTACTGACCAGGCTCTACGTTGCTTAACTTCGGTGATCGGACGAGAACCGGTGTTTTCAGCGTGATATGGCCGTAAGCGGATATCTTACAACATTTTTACCATTAAACCATTAGTTTGCTTCCCTTATTCTATTTACTTTTCATCATTCATTCAAACCTGCTTTTTAATCACACTGTTTTTACACTTTTTATTAAATTTTCCCTTTCAAAACACATATTTAAACTGCATGAGAATTAAAACACACACACATCCAAATAAATATAAATTCTACTATCTTAGGCGATTAAATAATAAACAGACTGAAAAACAAAAAGAGAACATAATTTATTTGGGAATTTAATGGGCCGCATAAAAATTTAACGTAAAGCGAATACCCACTCCCAGGACGCGAGGTTGTAATGATTTATATCTACCGCCAACTATTTCAGCCTTGAGTAATCGCAAACACTAGTAGTACCCTATTACTGTTTGTCGCATCATTTGCTAAAAAAAAAAAAAAAAAAAAAAAAAGAACAAAAATTAGATGCTTACAGCACCTGGTATTCCCAAGTGGTCACCCATCTAAGTACTGACCAGGCTCTACGTTGCTTAACTTCGGTGATCGGACGAGAACCGGTGTTTTCAGCGTGATATGGCCGTAAGCGGATATCTTACAACATTTTTACCATTAAACCATTAGTTTGCTTCCCTTATTCTATTTACTTTTCATCATTCATTCAAACCTGCTTTTTAATCACACTGTTTTTACACTTTTTATTAAATTTTCCCTTTACAAAACACATATTTAAACTGCATGAGAATTAAAACACACACACATCCAAATAAATATAAATTCTACTATCTTAGGCGATTAAATAATAAACAGACTGAAAAACAAAAAGAGAACATAATTTATATGGGAATTTAATGGGCCGCATAAAAATTTAACGTAAAGCGAATACCCACTCCCAGGACGCGAGGTTGTAATGATTTATATCTACCGCCAACTATTTCAGCCTTGAGTAATCGCAAACACTAGTAGTACCCTATTACTGTTTGTCGCATCATTTGCTAAAAAAAAAAAAAAAAAAAAAAAAAAAAAGAAGAAAAATTAGATGCTTACAGCACCTGGTATTCCCAAGTGGTCACCCATCTAAGTACTGACCAGGCTCTACGTTGCTTAACTTCGGTGATCGGACGAGAACCGGTGTTTTCAGCGTGATATGGCCGTAAGCGGATATCTTACAACATTTTTACCATTAAACCATTAGTTTGCTTCCCTTATTCTATTTACTTTTCATCATTCATTCAAACCTGCTTTTTAATCACACTGTTTTTACACTTTTTATTAAATTTACCCTTTCAAAACACATATTTAAACTGCATGAGAATTAAAACACACACACATCCAAATAAATATAAATTCTACTATCTTAGGCGATTAAATAATAAACAGACTGAAAAACAAAAAGAGAACATAATTTATTTGGGAATTTAATGTGCCGCATAAAAATTTAACGTAAAGCGAATACCCACTCCCAGGACGCGAGGTTGTAATGATTTATATCTACCGCCAACTATTTCAGCCTTGAGTAATCGCAAACACTAGTAGTACCCTATTACTGTTTGTCGCATCATTTGCTAAAAAAAAAAAAAAAAAAAAAAAAAAGAAGAAAAATTAGATGCTTACAGCACCTGGTATTCCCAAGTGGTCACCCATCTAAGTACTGACCAGGCTCTACGTTGCTTAACTTCGGTGATCGGACGAGAACCGGTGTTTTCAGCGTGATATGGCCGTAAGCGGATATCTTACAACATTTTTACCATTAAACCATTAGTTTGCTTCCCTTATTCTATTTACTTTTCATCATTCATTCAAACCTGCTTTTTAATCACACTGTTTTTACACTTTTTATTAAATTTTCCCTTTCAAAACACATATTTAAACTGCATGAGAATTAAAACACACACACATCCAAATAAATATAAATTCTACTATCTTAGGCGATTAAATAATAAACAGACTGAAAAACAAAAAGAGAACATAATTTATTTGGGAATTTAATGTGCCGCATAAAAATTTAACGTAAAGCGAATACCCACTCCCAGGACGCGAGGTTGTAATGATTTATATCTACCGCCAACTATTTCAGCCTTGAGTAATCGCAAACACTAGTAGTACCCTATTACTGTTTGTCGCATCATTTGCTAACTAAAAAAAAAAAAAAAAAAAAAAAAGAAGAAAAATTAGATGCTTACAGCACCTGGTATTCCCAAGTGGTCACCCATCTAAGTACTGACCAGGCTCTACGTTGCTTAACTTCGGTGATCGGACGAAAACCGGTGTTTTCAGCGTGATATGGCCGTAAGCGGATATCTTACAACATTTTTACCATTAAACCATTAGTTTGCTTCCCTTATTCTATTTACTTTTCATCATTCATTCAAACCTGCTTTTTAATCACACTGTTTTTACACTTTTTATTAAATTTACCCTTTCAAAACACATATTTAAACTGCATGAGAATTAAAACACACACACATCCAAATAAATATAAATTCTACTATCTTAGGCGATAAAATAATAAACAGACTGAAAAACAAAAAGAGAACATAATTTATTTGGGAATTTAATGTGCCGCATAAAAATTTAACGTAAAGCGAATACCCACTCCCAGGACGCGAGGTTGTAATGATTTATATCTACCGCCAACTATTTCAGCCTTGAGTAATCGCAAACACTAGTAGTACCCTATTACTGTTTGTCGCATCATTTGCTAAAAAAAAAAAAAAAAAGAAGAAAAATTAGATGCTTACAGCACCTGGTATTCCCAAGTGGTCACCCATCTAAGTACTGACCAGGCTCTACGTTGCTTAACTTCGGTGATCGGACGAGAACCGGTGTTTTCAGCGTGATATGGCCGTAAGCGGATATCTTACAACATTTTTACCATTAAACCATTAGTTTGCTTCCCTTATTCTATTTACTTTTCATCATTCATTCAAACCTGCTTTTTAATCACACTGTTTTTACACTTTTTATTAAATTTACCCTTTCAAAACACATATTTAAACTGCATGAGAATTAAAACACACACACATCCAAATAAATATAAATTCTACTATCTTAGGCGATTAAATAATAAACAGACTGAAAAACAAAAAGAGAACATAATTTATTTGGGAATTTAATGTGCCGCATAAAAATTTAACGTAAAGCGAATACCCACTCCCAGGACGCGAGGTTGTAATGATTTATATCTACCGCCAACTATTTCAGCCTTGAGTAATCGCAAACACTAGTAGTACCCTATTACTGTTTGTCGCATCATTTGCTAAAAAAAAAAAAAAAAAAAAAAAAAGAAGAAAAATTAGATGCTTACAGCACCTGGTATTCCCAAGTGGTCACCCATCTAAGTACTGACCAGGCTCTACGTAGCTTAACTTCGGTGATCGGACGAGAACCGGTGTTTTCAGCGTGATATGGCCGTAAGCGGATATCTTACAACATTTTTACCATTAAACCATTAGTTTGCTTCCCTTATTCTATTTACTTTTCATCATTCATTCAAACCTGCTTTTTAATCACACTGTTTTTACACTTTTTATTAAATTTTCCCTTTCAAAACACATATTTAAACTGCATGAGAATTAAAACACACACACATCCAAATAAATATAAATTCTACTATCTTAGGCGATTAAATAATAAACAGACTGAAAAACAAAAAGAGAACATAATTTATTTGGGAATTTAATGTGCCGCATAAAAATTTAACGTAAAGCGAATACCCACTCCCAGGACGCGAGGTTGTAATGATTTATATCTACCGCCAACTATTTCAGCCTTGAGTAATCGCAAACACTAGTAGTACCCTATTACTGTTTGTCGCATCATTTGCTAAAAAAAAAAAAAAAAAAGAAGAAAAATTAGATGCTTACAGCACCTGGTATTCCCAAGTGGTCACCCATCTAAGTACTGACCAGGCTCTACGTTGCTTAACTTCGGTGATCGGACGAGAACCGGTGTTTTCAGCGTGATATGGCCGTAAGCGGATATCTTACAACATTTTTACCATTAAACCATTAGTTTGCTTCCCTTATTCTATTTACTTTTCATCATTCATTCAAACCTGCTTTTTAATCACACTGTTTTTACACTTTTTATTAAATTTACCCTTTCAAAACACATATTTAAACTGCATGAGAATTAAAACACACACACATCCAAATAAATATAAATTCTACTATCTTAGGCCATTAAATAATAAACAGACTGAAAAACAAAAAGAGAACATAATTTATTTGGGAATTTAATGTGCCGCATAAAAATTTAACGTAAAGCGAATACCCACTCCCAGGACGCGAGGTTGTAATGATTTATATCTACCGCCAACTATTTCAGCCTTGAGTAATCGCAAACACTAGTAGTACCCTATTACTGTTTGTCGCATCATTTGCTAAAAAAAAAAAAAAAAAAAAAAAAAGAAGAAAAATTAGATGCTTACAGCACCTGGTATTCCCAAGTGGTCACCCATCTAAGTACTGACCAGGCTCTACGTTGCTTAACTTCGGTGATCGGACGAGAACCGGTGTTTTCAGCGTGATATGGCCGTAAGCGGATATCTTACAACATTTTTACCATTAAACCATTAGTTTGCTTCCCTTATTCTATTTACTTTTCATCATTCATTCAAACCTGCTTTTTAATCACACTGTTTTTACACTTTTTATTAAATTTTCCCTTTCAAAACACATATTTAAACTGCATGAGAATTAAAACACACACACATCCAAATAAATATAAATTCTACTATCTTAGGCGATTAAATAATAAACAGACTGAAAAACAAAAAGAGAACATAATTTATTTGGGAATTTAATGTGCCGCATAAAAATTTAACGTAAAGCGAATACCCACTCCCAGGACGCGAGGTTGTAATGATTTATATCTACCGCCAACTATTTCAGCCTTGAGTAATCGCAAACACTAGTAGTACCCTATTACTGTTTGTCGCATCATTTGCTAAAAAAAAAAAAAAAAAAAAAAAAAAAAAGAAGAAAAATTAGATGCTTACAGCACCTGGTATTCCCAAGTGGTCACCCATCTAAGTACTGACCAGGCTCTACGTTGCTTAACTTCGGTGATCGGACGAGAACCGGTGTTTTCAGCGTGATATGGCCGTAAGCGGATATCGTACAACATTTTTACCATTAAACCATTAGTTTGCTTCCCTTATTCTATTTACTTTTCATCATTCATTCAAACCTGCTTTTTAATCACACTGTTTTTACACTTTTTATTAAATTTTCCCTTTCAAAACACATATTTAAACTGCATGAGAATTAAAACACACACACATCCAAATAAATATAAATTCTACTATCTTAGGCGATTAAATAATAAACAGACTGAAAAACAAAAAGAGAACATAATTTATTTGGGAATTTAATGTGCCGCATAAAAATTTAACGTAAAGCGAATACCCACTCCCAGGACGCGAGGTTGTAATGATTTATATCTACCGCCAACTATTTCAGCCTTGAGTAATCGCAAACACTAGTAGTACCCTATTACTGTTTGTCGCATCATTTGCTAAAAAAAAAAAAAAAAGAAGAAAAATTAGATGCTTACAGCACCTGGTATTCCCAAGTGGTCACCCATCTAAGTACTGACCAGGCTCTACGTTGCTTAACTTCGGTGATCGGACGAAAACCGGTGTTTTCAGCGTGATATGGCCGTAAGCGGATATCTTACAACATTTTTACCATTAAACCATTAGTTTGCTTCCTTTATTCTATTTACTTTTCATCATTCATTCAAACCTGCTTTTTAATCACACTGTTTTTACACTTTTTATTAAATTTACCCTTTCAAAACACATATTTAAACTGCATGAGAATTAAAACACACACACATCCAAATAAATATAAATTCTACTATCTTAGGCGATTAAATAATAAACAGACTGAAAAACAAAAAGAGAACATAATTTATTTGGGAATTTAATGTGCCGCATAAAAATTTAACGTAAAGCGAATACCCACTCCCAGGACGCGAGGTTGTAATGATTTATATCTACCGCCAACTATTTCAGCCTTGAGTAATCGCAAACACTAGTAGTACCCTATTACTGTTTGTCGCATCATTTGCTAAAAAAAAAAAAAAAAAAAAAAAAAAAAGAAGAAAAATTAGATGCTTACAGCACCTGGTATTCCCAAGTGGTCACCCATCTAAGTACTGACCAGGCTCTACGTAGCTTAACTTCGGTGATCGGACGAGAACCGGTGTTTTCAGCGTGATATGGCCGTAAGCGGATATCTTACAACATTTTTACCATTAAACCATTAGTTTGCTTCCCTTATTCTATTTACTTTTCATCATTCATTCAAACCTGCTTTTTAATCACACTGTTTTTACACTTTTTATTAAATTTTCCCTTTCAAAACACATATTTAAACTGCATGAGAATTAAAACACACACACATCCAAATAAATATAAATTCTACTATCTTAGGCGATTAAATAATAAACAGACTGAAAAACAAAAAGAGAAAATAATTTATTTGGGAATTTAATGTGCCGCATAAAAATTTAACGTAAAGCGAATACCCACTCCCAGGACGCGAGGTTGTAATGATTTATATCTACCGCCAACTATTTCAGCCTTGAGTAATCGCAAACACTAGTAGTACCCTATTACTGTTTGTCGCATCATTTGCTAAAAAAAAAAAAAAAAAAAAAAAAAGAAGAAAAATTAGATGCTTACAGCACCTGGTATTCCCAAGTGGTCACCCATCTAAGTACTGACCAGGCTCTACGTTGCTTAACTTCAGTGATCGGACGAGAACCGGTGTTTTCAGCGTGATATGGCCGTAAGCGGATATCTTACAACATTTTTACCATTAAACCATTAGTTTGCTTCCCTTATTCTATTTACTTTTCATCATTCATTCAAACCTGCTTTTTAATCACACTGTTTTTACACTTTTTATTAAATTTTCCCTTTCAAAACACATATTTAAACTGCATGAGAATTAAAACACACACACATCCAAATAAATATAAATTCTACTATCTTAGGCGATTAAATAATAAACAGACTGAAAAACAAAAAGAGAACATAATTTATTTGGGAATTTAATGTGCCGCATAAAAATTTAACGTAAAGCGAATACCCACTCCCAGGACGCGAGGTTGTAATGATTTATATCTACCGCCAACTATTTCAGCCTTGAGTAATCGCAAACACTAGTAGTACCCTATTACTGTTTGTCGCATCATTTGCTAAAAAAAAAAAAAAAAAAAAAAAAAAAAAAGAAGAAAAATTAGATGCTTACAGCACCTGGTATTCCCAAGTGGTCACCCATCTAAGTACTGACCAGGCTCTACGTTGCTTAACTTCGGTGATCGGACGAGAACCGGTGTTTTCAGCGTGATATGGCCGTAAGCGGATATCGTACAACATTTTTACCATTAAACCATTAGTTTGCTTCCCTTATTCTATTTACTTTTCATCATTCATTCAAACCTGCTTTTTAATCACACTGTTTTTACACTTTTTATTAAATTTTCCCTTTCAAAACACATATTTAAACTGCATGAGAATTAAAACACACACACATCCAAATAAATATAAATTCTACTATCTTAGGCGATTAAATAATAAACAGACTGAAAAACAAAAAGAGAACATAATTTATTTGGGAATTTAATGTGCCGCATAAAAATTTAACGTAAAGCGAATACCCACTCCCAGGACGCGAGGTTGTAATGATTTATATCTACCGCCAACTATTTCAGCCTTGAGTAATCGCAAACACTAGTAGTACCCTATTACTGTTTGTCGCATCATTTGCTAAAAAAAAAAAAAAAAAAAAAAAAAAAAAGAAGAAAAATTAGATGCTTACAGCACCTGGTATTCCCAAGTGGTCACCCATCTAAGTACTGACCAGGCTCTACGTTGCTTAACTTCGGTGATCGGACGAAAACCGATGTTTTCAGCGTGATATGGCCGTAAGCGGATATCTTACAACATTTTTACCATTAAACCATTAGTTTGCTTCCCTTATTCTATTTACTTTTCATCATTCATTCAAACCTGCTTTTTAATCACACTGTTTTTACACTTTTTATTAAATTTACCCTTTCAAAACACATATTTAAACTGCATGAGAATTAAAACACACACACATCCAAATAAATATAAATTCTACTATCTTAGGCGATTAAATAATAAACAGACTGAAAAACAAAAAGAGAACATCATTTATTTGGGAATTTAATGTGCCGCATAAAAATTTAACGTAAAGCGAATACCCACTCACAGGACGCGAGGTTGTAATGATTTATATCTACCGCCAACTATTTCAGCCTTGAGTAATCGCAAACACTAGTAGTACCCTATTACTGTTTGTCGCATCATTTGCTAAAAAAAAAAAAAAAAAAAAAGAAGAAAAATTAGATGTTTACAGCACCTGGTATTCCCAAGTGGTCACCCATCTAAGTACTGACCAGGCTCTACGTTGCTTAACTTCGGTGATCGGACGAGAACCGGTGTTTTCAGCGTGATATGGCCGTAAGCGGATATCTTACAACATTTTTACCATTAAACCATTAGTTTGCTTCCCTTATTCTATTTACTTTTCATCATTCATTCAAACCTGCTTTTTAATCACACTGTTTTTACACTTTTTATTAAATTTTCCCTTTCAAAACACATATTTAAACTGCATGAGAATTAAAACACACACACATCCAAATAAATATAAATTCTACTATCTTAGGCGATTAAATAATAAACAGACTGAAAAACAAAAAGAGAACATAATTTATTTGGGAATTTAATGGGCCGCATAAAAATTTAACGTAAAGCGAATACCCACTCCCAGGACGCGAGGTTGTAATGATTTATATCTACCGCCAACTATTTCAGCCTTGAGTAATCGCAAACACTAGTAGTACCCTATTACTGTTTGTCGCATCATTTGCTAAAAAAAAAAAAAAAAAAAGAAGAAAAATTAGATGCTTACAGCACCTGGTATTCCCAAGTGGTCACCCATCTAAGTACTGACCAGGCTCTACGTTGCTTAACTTCGGTGATCGGACGAGAACCGGTGTTTTCAGCGTGATATGGCCGTAAGCGGATATCTTACAACATTTTTACCATTAAACCATTAGTTTGCTTCCCTTATTCTATTTACTTTTCATCATTCATTCAAACCTGCTTTTTAATCACACTGTTTTTACACTTTTTATTAAATTTACCCTTTCAAAACACATATTTAAACTGCATGAGAATTAAAACACACACACATCCAAATAAATATAAATTCTACTATCTTAGGCGATTAAATAATAAACAGACTGAAAAACAAAAAGAGAACATAATTTATTTGGGAATTTAATGTGCCGCATAAAAATTTAACGTAAAGCGAATACCCACTCCCAGGACGCGAGGTTGTAATGATTTATATCTACCGCCAACTATTTCAGCCTTGAGTAATCGCAAACACTAGTAGTACCCTATTACTGTTTGTCGCATCATTTGCTAAAAAAAAAAAAAAAAAAAAAAAAGAAGAAAAATTAGATGCTTACAGCACCTGGTATTCCCAAGTGGTCACCCATCTAAGTACTGACCAGGCTCTACGTTGCTTAACTTCGGTGATCGGACGAGAACCGGTGTTTTCAACGTGATATGGCCGTAAGCGGATATCTTACAACATTTTTACCATTAAACCATTAGTTTGCTTCCCTTATTCTATTTACTTTTCATCATTCATTCAAACCTGCTTTTTAATCACACTGTTTTTACACTTTTTATTAAATTTTCCCTTTCAAAACACATATTTAAACTGCATGAGAATTAAAACACACACACATCCAAATAAATATAAATTCTACTATCTTAGGCGATTAAATAATAAACAGACTGAAAAACAAAAAGAGAACATAATTTATTTGGGAATTTAATGTGCCGCATAAAAATTTAACGTAAAGCGAATACCCACTCCCAGGACGCGAGGTTGTAATGATTTATATCTACCGCCAACTATTTCAGCCTTGAGTAATCGCAAACACTAGTAGTACCCTATTACTGTTTGTCGCATCATTTGCTAAAAAAAAAAAAAAAAAAAAAAAAAAGAAGAAGAAAAATTAGATGCTTACAGCACCTGGTATTCCCAAGTGGTCACCCATCTAAGTACTGACCAGGCTCTACGTTGCTTTACTTCGGTGATCGGACGAAAACCGGTGTTTTCAGCGTGATATGGCCGTAAGCGGATATCTTACAACATTTTTACCATTAAACCATTAGTTTGCTTCCCTTATTCTATTTACTTTTCATCATTCATTCAAACCTGCTTTTTAATCACACTGTTTTTACACTTTTTATTAAATTTACCCTTTCAAAACACATATTTAAACTGCATGAGAATTAAAACACACACACATCCAAATAAATATAAATTCTACTATCTTAGGCGATTAAATAATAAACAGACTGAAAAACAAAAAGAGAACATAATTTATTTGGGAATTTAATGTGCCGCATAAAAATTTAACGTAAAGCGAATACCCACTCCCAGGACGCGAGGTTGTAATGATTTATATCTACCGCCAACTATTTCAGCCTTGAGTAATCGCAAACACTAGTAGTACCCTATTACTGTTTGTCGCATCATTTGCTAAAAAAAAAAAAAAAAAAAAGAAGAAAAATTAGATGCTTACAGCACCTGGTATTCCCAAGTGGTCACCCATCTAAGTACTGACCAGGCTCTACGTTGCTTAACTTCGGTGATCGGACGAGAACCGGTGTTTTCAGCGTGATATGGCCGTAAGCGGATATCTTACAACATTTTTACCATTAAACCATTAGTTTGCTTCCCTTATTCTATTTACTTTTCATCATTCATTCAAACCTGCTTTTTAATCACACTGTTTTTACACTTTTTATTAAATTTTCCCTTTCAAAACACATATTTAAACTGCATGAGAATTAAAACACACACACATCCAAATAAATATAAATTCTACTATCTTAGGCGATTAAATAATAAACAGACTGAAAAACAAAAAGAGAACATAATTTATTTGGGAATTTAATGTGCCGCATAAAAATTAAACGTAAAGCGAATACCCACTCCCAGGACGCGAGGTTGTAATGATTTATATCTACCGCCAACTATTTCAGCCTTGAGTAATCGCAAACACTAGTAGTACCCTATTACTGTTTGTCGCATCATTTGCTAAAAAAAAAAAAAAAAAAAAAAAAAAAGAAGAAAAATTAGATGCTTACAGCACCTGGTATTCCCAAGTGGTCACCCATCTAAGTACTGACCAGGCTCTACGTTGCTTAACTTCGGTGATCGGACGAGAACCGGTGTTTTCAGCGTGATATGGCCGTAAGCGGATATCTTACAACATTTTTACCATTAAACCATTAGTTTGCTTCCCTTATTCTATTAACTTTTAATCATTCATTCAAACCTGCTTTTTAATCACACTGTTTTTACACTTTTTATTAAATTTTCCATTTCAAAACACATATTTAAACTGCATGAGAATTAAAACACACACACATCCAAATAAATATAAATTCTACTATCTTAGGCGATTAAATAATAAACAGACTGAAAAACAAAAAGAGAACATAATTTATTTGGGAATTTAATGTGCCGCATAAAAATTTAACGTAAAGCGAATACCCACTCCCAGGACGCGAGGTTGTAATGATTTATATCTACCGCCAACTATTTCAGCCTTGAGTAATCGCAAACACTAGTAGTACCCTATTACTGTTTGTCGCATCATTTGCTAAAAAAAAAAAAAAAAAAAAAAAAAGAAGAAAAATTAGATGCTTACAGCACCTGGTATTCCCAAGTGGTCACCCATCTAAGTACTGACCAGGCTCTACGTTGCTTAACTTCGGTGATCGGACGAGAACCGGTGTTTTCAGCGTGATATGGCCGTAAGCGGATATCTTACAACATTTTTACCATTAAACCATTAGTTTGCTTCCCTTATTCTATTTACTTTTCATCATTCATTCAAACCTGCTTTTTAATCACACTGTTTTTACACTTTTTATTAAATTTACCCTTTCAAAACACATATTTAAACTGCATGAGAATTAAAACACACACACATCCAAATAAATATAAATTCTACTATCTTAGGCGATTAAATAATAAACAGACTGAAAAACAAAAAGAGAACATAATTTATTTGGGAATTTAATGTGCCGCATAAAAATTTAACGTAAAGCGAATACCCACTCCCAGGACGCGAGGTTGTAATGATTTATATCTACCGCCAACTATTTCAGCCTTGAGTAATCGCAAACACTAGTAGTACCCTATTACTGTTTGTCGCATCATTTGCTAAAAAAAAAAAAAAAAAAAAAAGAAGAACAATTAGATGCTTACAGCACCTGGTATTCCCAAGTGGTCACCCATCTAAGTACTGACCAGGCTCTACGTTGCTTAACTTCGGTGATCGGACGAGAACCGGTGTTTTCAGCGTGATATGGCCGTAAGCGGATATCTTACAACATTTTTACCATTAAACCATTAGTTTGCTTCCCTTATTCTATTTACTTTTCATCATTCATTCAAACCTGCTTTTTAATCACACTGTTTTTACACTTTTTATTAAATTTTCCCTTTCAAAACACATATTTAAACTGCATGAGAATTAAAACACACACACATCCAAATAAATATAAATTCTACTATCTTAGGCGATTAAATAATAAACAGACTGAAAAACAAAAAGAGAACATAATTTATTTGGGAATTTAATGTGCCGCATAAAAATTTAACGTAAAGCGAATACCCACTCCCAGGACGCGAGGTTGTAATGATTTATATCTACCGCCAACTATTTCAGCCTTGAGTAATCGCAAACACTAGTAGTACCCTATTACTGTTTGTCGCATCATTTGCTAAAAAAAGAAAAAAAAAAAAAAAAGAAGAAAAATTAGATGCTTACAGCACCTGGTATTCCCAAGTGGTCACCCATCTAAGTACTGACCAGGCTCTACGTTGCTTAACTTCGGTGATCGGACGAGAACCGGTGTTTTCAGCGAGATATGGCCGTAAGCGGATATCTTACAACATTTTTACCATTAAACCATTAGTTTGCTTCCCTTATTCTATTTACTTTTCATCATTCATTCAAACCTGCTTTTTAATCACACTGTTTTTACACTTTTTATTAAATTTACCCTTTCAAAACACATATTCAAACTGCATGAGAATTAAAACACACACACATCCAAATAAATATAAATTCTACTATCTTAGGCGATTAAATAATAAACAGACTGAAAAACAAAAAGAGAACATAATTTATTTGGGAATTTAATGTGCCGCATAAAAATTTAACGTAAAGCGAATACCCACTCCCAGGACGCGAGGTTGTAATGATTTATATCTACCGCCAACTATTTCAGCCTTGAGTAATCGCAAACACTAGTAGTACCCTATTACTGTTTGTCGCATCATTTGCTAAAAAAAAAAAAAAAAAAAAAAAAAAAAAAGAAGAAAAATTAGATGCTTACAGCACCTGGTATTCCCAAGTGGTCACCCATCTAAGTACTGACCAGGCTCTACGTTGCTTAACTTCGGTGATCGGACGAAAACCGGTGTTTTCAGCGTGATATGGCCGTAAGCGGATATCTTACAACATTTTTACCATTAAACCATTAGTTTGCTTCCCTTATTCTATTTACTTTTCATCATTCATTCAAACCTGCTTTTTAATCACACTGTTTTTACACTTTTTATTAAATTTACCCTTTCAAAACACATATTTAAACTGCATGAGAATTAAAACACACACACATCCAAATAAATATAAATTCTACTATCTTAGGCGATTAAATAATAAACAGACTGAAAAACAAAAAGAGAACATAATTTATTTGGGAATTTAATGTGCCGCATAAAAATTTAACGTAAAGCGAATACCCACTCCCAGGACGCGAGGTTGTAATGATTTATATCTACCGCCAACTATTTCAGCCTTGAGTAATCGCAAACACTAGTAGTACCCTATTACTGTTTGTCGCATCATTTGCTAAAAAAAAAAAAAAAAAAAAAGAAGAAAAATTAGATGCTTACAGCACCTGGTATTCCCAAGTGGTCACCCATCTAAGTACTGACCAGGCTCTACGTTGCTTAACTTCGGTGATCGGACGAGAACCGGTGTTTTCAGCGTGATATGGCCGTAAGCGGATATCTTACAACATTTTTACCATTAAACCATTAGTTTGCTTCCCTTATTCTATTTACTTTTCATCATTCATTCAAACCTGCTTTTTAATCACACTGTTTTTACACTTTTTATTAAATTTTCCCTTTCAAAACACATATTTAAACTGCATGAGAATTAAAACACACACACATCCAAATAAATATAAATTCTACTATCTTAGGCGATTAAATAATAAACAGACTGAAAAACAAAAAGAGAACATAATTTATTTGGGAATTTAATGGGCCGCATAAAAATTTAACGTAAAGCGAATACCCACTCCCAGGACGCGAGGTTGTAATGATTTATATCTACCGCCAACTATTTCAGCCTTGAGTAATCGCAAACACTAGTAGTACCCTATTACTGTTTGTCGCATCATTTGCTAAAAAGAAAAAAAAAAAAAAAATTAGATGCTTACAGCACCTGGTATTCCCAAGTGGTCACCCATCTAAGTACTGACCAGGTTCTACGTTGCTTAACTTCGGTGATCGGACGAGAACCGGTGTTTTCAGCGTGATATGGCCGTAAGCGGATATCTTACAACATTTTTACCATTAAACCATTAGTTTGCTTCCCTTATTCTATTTACTTTTCATCATTCATTCAAACCTGCTTTTTAATCACACTGTTTTTACACTTTTTATTAAATTTACCCTTTCAAAACACATATTTAAACTGCATGAGAATTAAAACACACACACATCCAAATAAATATAAATTCTACTATCTTAGGCGATTAAATAATAAACAGACTGAAAAACAAAAAGAGAACATAATTTATTTGGGAATTTAATGTGCCGCATAAAAATTTAACGTAAAGCGAATACCCACTCCCAGGACGCGAGGTTGTAATGATTTATATCTACCGCCAACTATTTCAGCCTTGAGTAATCGCAAACACTAGTAGTACCCTATTACTGTTTGTCGCATCATTTGCTAAAAAAAGAAAAAAAAAAAAAAAAGAAGAAAAATTAGATGCTTACAGCACCTGGTATTCCCAAGTGGTCACCCATCTAAGTACTGACCAGGCTCTACGTTGCTTAACTTCGGTGATCGGACGAGAACCGGTGTTTTCAGCGAGATATGGCCGTAAGCGGATATCTTACAACATTTTTACCATTAAACCATTAGTTTGCTTCCCTTATTCTATTTACTTTTCATCATTCATTCAAACCTGCTTTTTAATCACACTGTTTTTACACTTTTTATTAAATTTACCCTTTCAAAACACATATTCAAACTGCATGAGAATTAAAACACACACACATCCAAATAAATATAAATTCTACTATCTTAGGCGATTAAATAATAAACAGACTGAAAAACAAAAAGAGAACATAATTTATTTGGGAATTTAATGTGCCGCATAAAAATTTAACGTAAAGCGAATACCCACTCCCAGGACGCGAGGTTGTAATGATTTATATCTACCGCCAACTATTTCAGCCTTGAGTAATCGCAAACACTAGTAGTACCCTATTACTGTTTGTCGCATCATTTGCTAAAAAAAAAAAAAAAAAAAAAAAAAAAAAGAAGAAAAATTAGATGCTTACAGCACCTGGTATTCCCAAGTGGTCACCCATCTAAGTACTGACCAGGCTCTACGTTGCTTAACTTCGGTGATCGGACGAAAACCGGTGTTTTCAGCGTGATATGGCCGTAAGCGGATATCTTACAACATTTTTACCATTAAACCATTAGTTTGCTTCCCTTATTCTATTTACTTTTCATCATTCATTCAAACCTGCTTTTTAATCACACTGTTTTTACACTTTTTATTAAATTTACCCTTTCAAAACACATATTTAAACTGCATGAGAATTAAAACACACACACATCCAAATAAATATAAATTCTACTATCTTAGGCGATTAAATAATAAACAGACTGAAAAACAAAAAGAGAACATAATTTATTTGGGAATTTAATGTGCCGCATAAAAATTTAACGTAAAGCGAATACCCACTCCCAGGACGCGAGGTTGTAATGATTTATATCTACCGCCAACTATTTCAGCCTTGAGTAATCGCAAACACTAGTAGTACCCTATTACTGTTTGTCGCATCATTTGCTAAAAAAAAAAAAAAAAAAAAAGAAGAAAAATTAGATGCTTACAGCACCTGGTATTCCCAAGTGGTCACCCATCTAAGTACTGACCAGGCTCTACGTTGCTTAACTTCGGTGATCGGACGAGAACCGGTGTTTTCAGCGTGATATGGCCGTAAGCGGATATCTTACAACATTTTTACCATTAAACCATTAGTTTGCTTCCCTTATTCTATTTACTTTTCATCATTCATTCAAACCTGCTTTTTAATCACACTGTTTTTACACTTTTTATTAAATTTTCCCTTTCAAAACACATATTTAAACTGCATGAGAATTAAAACACACACACATCCAAATAAATATAAATTCTACTATCTTAGGCGATTAAATAATAAACAGACTGAAAAACAAAAAGAGAACATAATTTATTTGGGAATTTAATGGGCCGCATAAAAATTTAACGTAAAGCGAATACCCACTCCCAGGACGCGAGGTTGTAATGATTTATATCTACCGCCAACTATTTCAGCCTTGAGTAATCGCAAACACTAGTAGTACCCTATTACTGTTTGTCGCATCATTTGCTAAAAAGAAAAAAAAAAAAAAATTAGATGCTTACAGCACCTGGTATTCCCAAGTGGTCACCCATCTAAGTACTGACCAGGTTCTACGTTGCTTAACTTCGGTGATCGGACGAGAACCGGTGTTTTCAGCGTGATATGGCCGTAAGCGGATATCTTACAACATTTTTACCATTAAACCATTAGTTTGCTTCCCTTATTCTATTTACTTTTCATCATTCATTCAAACCTGCTTTTTAATCACACTGTTTTTACACTTTTTATTAAATTTACCCTTTCAAAACACATATTTAAACTGCATGAGAATTAAAACACACACACATCCAAATAAATATAAATTCTACTATCTTAGGCGATTAAATAATAAACAGACTGAAAAACAAAAAGAGAACATAATTTATTTGGGAATTTAATGTGCCGCATAAAAATTTAACGTAAAGCGAATACCCACTCCCAGGACGCGAGGTTGTAATGATTTATATCTACCGCCAACTATTTCAGCCTTGAGTAATCGCAAACACTAGTAGTACCCTATTACTGTTTGTCGCATCATTTGCTAAAAAAAAAAAAAAAAAAAAAGAAGAAAAATTAGATGCTTACAGCACCTGGTATTCCCAAGTGGTCACCCATCTAAGTACTGACCAGGCTCTACGTTGCTTAACTTCGGTGATCGGACGAGAACCGGTGTTTTCAGCGTGATATGGCCGTAAGCGGATATCTTACAACATTTTTACCATTAAACCATTAGTTTGCTTCCCTTATTCTATTTACTTTTCATCATTCATTCAAACCTGCTTTTTAATCACACTGTTTTTACACTTTTTATTAAATTTACCCTTTCAAAACACATATTTAAACTGCATGAGAATTAAAACACACACACATCCAAATAAATATAAATTCTACTATCTTAGGCGATTAAATAATAAACAGACTGAAAAACAAAAAGAGAACATAATTTATTTGGGAATTTAATGTGCCGCATAAAAATTTAACGTAAAGCGAATACCCACTCCCAGGACGCGAGGTTGTAATGATTTATATCTACCGCCAACTATTTCAGCCTTGAGTAATCGCAAACACTAGTAGTACCCTATTACTGTTTGTCGCATCATTTGCTAAAAAAAAAAAAAAAAAAAAAGAAGAAAAATTAGATGCTTACAGCACCTGGTATTCCCAAGTGGTCACCCATCTAAGTACTGACCAGGCTCTACGTTGCTTAACTTCGGTGATCGGACGAGAACCGGTGTTTTCAGCGTGATATGGCCGTAAGCGGATATCTTACAACATTTTTACCATTAAACCATTAGTTTGCTTCCCTTATTCTATTTACTTTTCATCATTCATTCAAACCTGCTTTTTAATCACACTGTTTTTACACTTTTTATTAAATTTTCCCTTTCAAAACACATATTTAAACTGCATGAGAATTAAAACACACACACATCCAAATAAATATAAATTCTACTATCTTAGGCGATTAAATAATAAACAGACTGAAAAACAAAAAGAGAACATAATTTATTTGGGAATTTAATGGGCCGCATAAAAATTTAACGTAAAGCGAATACCCACTCCCAGGACGCGAGGTTGTAATGATTTATATCTACCGCCAACTATTTCAGCCTTGAGTAATCGCAAACACTAGTAGTACCCTATTACTGTTTGTCGCATCATTTGCTAAAAAGAAAAAAAAAAAAAAATTAGATGCTTACAGCACCTGGTATTCCCAAGTGGTCACCCATCTAAGTACTGACCAGGCTCTACGTTGCTTAACTTCGGTGATCGGACGAGAACCGGTGTTTTCAGCGTGATATGGCCGTAAGCGGATATCTTACAACATTTTTACCATTAAACCATTAGTTTGCTTCCCTTATTCTATTTACTTTTCATCATTCATTCAAACCTGCTTTTTAATCACACTGTTTTTACACTTTTTATTAAATTTACCCTTTCAAAACACATATTTAAACTGCATGAGAATTAAAACACACACACATCCAAATAAATATAAATTCTACTATCTTAGGCGATTAAATAATAAACAGACTGAAAAACAAAAAGAGAACATAATTTATTTGGGAATTTAATGTGCCGCATAAAAATTTAACGTAAAGCGAATACCCACTCCCAGGACGCGAGGTTGTAATGATTTATATCTACCGCCAACTATTTCAGCCTTGAGTAATCGCAAACACTAGTAGTACCCTATTACTGTTTGTCGCATCATTTGCTAAAAAAAAAAAAAAAAAAAAAAGAAGAAAAATTAGATGCTTACAGCACCTGGTATTCCCAAGTGGTCACCCATCTAAGTACTGACCAGGCTCTACGTTGCTTAACTTCGGTGATCGGACGAGAACCGGTGTTTTCAGCGTGATATGGCCGTAAGCGGATATCTTACAACATTTTTACCATTAAACCATTAGTTTGCTTCCCTTATTCTATTTACTTTTCATCATTCATTCAAACCTGCTTTTTAATCACACTGTTTTTACACTTTTTATTAAATTTACCCTTTCAAAACACATATTTAAACTGCATGAGAATTAAAACACACACACATCCAAATAAATATAAATTCTACTATCTTAGGCGATTAAATAATAAACAGACTGAAAAACAAAAAGAGAACATAATTTATTTGGGAATTTAATGTGCCGCATAAAAATTTAACGTAAAGCGAATACCCACTCCCAGGACGCGAGGTTGTAATGATTTATATCTACCGCCAACTATTTCAGCCTTGAGTAATCGCAAACACTAGTAGTACCCTATTACTGTTTGTCGCATCATTTGCTAAAAAAAAAAAAAAAAAAAAAAGAAGAAAAATTAGATGCTTACAGCACCTGGTATTCCCAAGTGGTCACCCATCTAAGTACTGACCAGGCTCTACGTTGCTTAACTTCGGTGATCGGACGAGAACCGGTGTTTTCAGCGTGATATGGCCGTAAGCGGATATCTTACAACATTTTTACCATTAAACCATTAGTTTGCTTCCCTTATTCTATTTACTTTT
>CAUVYP010001326.1:47500-112500 GCA_963556195.1 Sepiola atlantica | reverse complement strand
TACGTTGCTTAACTTCGGTGATCGGACGAGAACCGGTGTTTTCAGCGTGATATGGCCGTAAGCGGATATCTTACAACATTTTTACCATTAAACCATTAGTTTGCTTCCCTTATTCTATTTACTTTTCATCATTCATTCAAACCTGCTTTTTAATCACACTGTTTTTACACTTTTTATTAAATTTACCCTTTCAAAACACATATTTAAACTGCATGAGAATTAAAACACACACACATCCAAATAAATATAAATTCTACTATCTTAGGCGATTAAATAATAAACAGACTGAAAAACAAAAAGAGAACATAATTTATTTGGGAATTTAATGTGCCGCATAAAAATTTAACGTAAAGCGAATACCCACTCCCAGGACGCGAGGTTGTAATGATTTATATCTACCGCCAACTATTTCAGCCTTGAGTAATCGCAAACACTAGTAGTACCCTATTACTGTTTGTCGCATCATTTGCTAAAAAAAAAAAAAAAAAAAAAAAAAAAAAAAAAAAAAAAAAGAAGAAAAATTAGATGCTTACAGCACCTGGTATTCCCAAGTGGTCACCCATCTAAGTACTGACCAGGCTCTACGTTGCTTAACTTCGGTGATCGGACGAGAACCGGTGTTTTCAGCGTGATATGGCCGTAAGCGGATATCTTACAACATTTTTACCATTAAACCATTAGTTTGCTTCCCTTATTCTATTTACTTTTCATCATTCATTCAAACCTGCTTTTTAATCACACTGTTTTTACACTTTTTATTAAATTTACCCTTTCAAAACACATATTTAAACTGCATGAGAATTAAAACACACACGCATCCAAATAAATATAAATTCTACTATCTTAGCCGATTAAATAATAAACAGACTGAAAAACAAAAAGAGAACATAATTTATTTGGGAATTTAATGTGCCGCATAAAAATTTAACGTAAAGCGAATACCCACTCCCAGGACGCGAGGTTGTAATGATTTATATCTACCGCCAACTATTTCAGCCTTGAGTAATCGCAAACACTAGTAGTACCCTATTACTGTTTGTCGCATCATTTGCTAAAAAAAAAAAAAAAAAAAGAAGAAAAATTAGATGCTTACAGCACCTGGTATTCCCAAGTGGTCACCCATCTAAGTACTGACCAGGCTCTACGTTGCTTAACTTCGGTGATCGGACGAGAACCGGTGTTTTCAGCGTGATATGGTCGTAAGCGGATATCTTGCAACATTTTTACCATTAAACCATTAGTTTGCTTCCCTTATTCTATTTATTTTTCATCATTCATTCAAACCTGCTTTTTAATCACACTGTTTTTACACTTTTTATTAAATTTTCCCTTTCAAAACACATATTTAAACTGCATGAGAATTAAAACACACACACATCCAAATAAATATAAATTCTACTATCTTAGGCGATTAAATAATAAACAGACTGAAAAACAAAAAGAGAACATAATTTATTTGGGAATTTAATGTGCCGCATAAAAATTTAACGTAAAGCGAATACCCACTCCCAGGACGCGAGGTTGTAATGATTTATATCTACCGCCAACTATTTCAGCCTTGAGTAATCGCAAACACTAGTAGTACCCTATTACTGTTTGTCGCATCATTTGCTAAAAAAAAAAAAAAAAAAAAGAAGAAAAATTAGATGCTTACAGCACCTGGTATTCCCAAGTGGTCACCCATCTAAGTACTGACCAGGCTCTACGTTGCTTAACTTCGGTGATCGGACGAGAACCGGTGTTTTCAGCGTGATATGGCCGTAAGCGGATATCTTACAACATTTTTACCATTAAACCATTAGTTTGCTTCCCTTATTCTATTTACTTTTCATCATTCATTCAAACCTGCTTTTTAATCACACTGTTTTTACACTTTTTATTAAATTTACCCTTTCAAAACACATATTTAAACTGCATGAGAATTAAAACACACACACATCCAAATAAATATAAATTCTACTATCTTAGGCGATTAAATAATAAACAGACTGAAAAACAAAAAGAGAACATAATTTATTTGGGAATTTAATGTGCCGCATAAAAATTTAACGTAAAGCGAATACCCACTCCCAGGACGCGAGGTTGTAATGATTTATATCTACCGCCAACTATTTCAGCCTTGAGTAATCGCAAACACTAGTAGTACCCTATTACTGTTTGTCGCATCATTTGCTAAAAAAAAAAAAAAAAAAAAAGAAGAAAAATTAGATGCTTACAGCACCTGGTATTCCGAAGTGGTCACCCATCTAAGTACTGACCAGGCTCTACGTTGCTTAACTTCGGTGATCGGACGAGAACCGGTGTTTTCAGCGTGATATGGCCGTAAGCGGATATCTTACAACATTTTTACCATTAAACCATTAGTTTGCTTCCCTTATTCTATTTACTTTTCATCATTCATTCAAACCTGCTTTTTAATCACACTGTTTTTACACTTTGTATTAAATTTACCCTTTCAAAACACATATTTAAACTGCATGAGAATTAAAACACACACACATCCAAATAAATATAAATTCTACTATCTTAGGCGATTAAATAATAAAAAGACTGGAAAACAAAAAGAGAACATAATTTATTTGGGAATTTAATGTGCCGCATAAAAATTAAACGTAAAGCGAATACCCACTCCCAGGACGCGAGGTTGTAATGATTTATATCTACCGCCAACTATTTCAGCCTTGAGTAATCGCAAACACTAGTAGTACCCTATTACTGTTTGTCGCATCATTTGCTAAAAAAAAAAAAAAAATTAGATGCTTACAGCACCTGGTATTCCCAAGTGGTCACCCATCTAAGTACTGACCAGGCTCTACGTTGCTTAACTTCGGTGATCGGACGAGAACCGGTGTTTTCAGCGTGATATGGCCGTAAGCGGATATCTTACAACATTTTTACCATTAAACCATTAGTTTGCTTCCCTTATTCTATTTACTTTTCATCATTCATTCAAACCTGCTTTTTAATCACACTGTTTTTACACTTTTTATTAAATTTACCCTTTCAAAACACATATTCAAACTGCATGAGAATTAAAACACACACACATCCAAATAAATATAAATTCTACTATCTTAGGCGATTAAATAATAAACAGACTGAAAAACAAAAAGAGAACATAATTTATTTGGGAATTTAATGTGCCGCATAAAAATTTAACGTAAAGCGAATACCCACTCCCAGGACGCGAGGTTGTAATGATTTATATCTACCGCCAACTATTTCAGCCTTGAGTAATCGCAAACACTAGTAGTACCCTATTACTGTTTGTCGCATCATTTGCTAAAAAAAAAAAAAAAAAAAAAGAAGAAAAATTAGATGCTTACAGCACCTGGTATTCCAAAGTGGTCACCCATCTAAGTACTGACCAGGCTCTACGTTGCTTAACTTCGGTGATCGGACGAGAACCGGTGTTTTCAGCGTGATATGGCCGTAAGCGGATATCTTACAACAGTTTTACCATTAAACTATTAGTTTGCTTCCCTTATTCTATTTACTTTTCATCATTCATTCAAACCTGCTTTTTAATCACACTGTTTTTACACTTTTTATTAAATTTACCCTTTCAAAACACATATTTAAACTGCATGAGAATTAAAACACACACACATCCAAATAAATATAAATTCTACTATCTTAGGCGATTAAATAATAAACAGACTGAAAAACAAAAAGAGAACATAATTTATTTGGGAATTTAATGTGCCGCATAAAAATTTAACGTAAAGCGAATACCCACTCCCAGGACGCGAGGTTGTAATGATTTATATCTACCGCCAACTATTTCAGCCTTGAGTAATCGCAAACACTAGTAGTACCCTATTACTGTTTGTCGCATCATTTGCTAAAAAAAAAAAAAAAAAAAAGAAGAAAAATTAGATGCTTACAGCACCTGGTATTCCCAAGTGGTCACCCATCTAAGTACTGACCAGGCTCTACGTTGCTTAACTTCGGTGATCGGACGAGAACCGGTGTTTTCAGCGTGATATGGCCGTAAGCGGATATCTTACAACATTTTTACCATTAAACCATTAGTTTGCTTCCCTTATTCTATTTACTTTTCATCATTCATTCAAACCTGCTTTTTAATCACACTGTTTTTACACTTTTTATTAAATTTACCCTTTCAAAACACATATTTAAACTGCATGAGAATTAAAACACACACACATCCAAATAAATATAAATTCTACTATCTTAGGCGATTAAATAATAAACAGACTGAAAAACAAAAAGAGAACATAATTTATTTGGGAATTTAATGTGCCGCATAAAAATTTAACGTAAAGCGAATACCCACTCCCAGGACGCGAGGTTGTAATGATTTATATCTACCGCCAACTATTTCAGCCTTGAGTAATCGCAAACACTAGTAGTACCCTATTACTGTTTGTCGCATCATTTGCTAAAAAAAAAAAAAAAAAAAAAGAAGAAAAATTAGATGCTTACAGCACCTGGTATTCCCAAGTGGTCACCCATCTAAGTACTGACCAGGCTCTACGTTGCTTAACTTCGGTGATCGGACGAGAACCGGTGTTTTCAGCGTGATATGGCCGTAAGCGGATATCTTACAACATTTTTACCATTAAACCATTAGTTGGCTTCCCTTATTCTATTTACTTTTCATCATTCATTCAAACCTGCTTTTTAATCACACTGTTTTTACACTTTTTATTAAATTTACCCTTTCAAAACACATATTTAAACTGCATGAGAATTAAAACACACACACATCCAAATAAATATAAATTCTACTATCTTAGGCGATTAAATAATAAACAGACTGAAAAACAAAAAGAGAACATAATTAATTTGGGAATTTAATGTGCCGCATAAAAATTTAACGTAAAGCGAATACCTACTCCCAGGACGCGAGGTTGTAATGATTTATATCTACCGCCAACTATTTCAGCCTTGAGTAATCGCAAACACTAGTAGTACCCTATTACTGTTTGTCGCATCATTTGCTAAAAAAAAAAAAAAAAAAAAAAGAAGAAAAATTAGATGCTTACAGCACCTGGTATTCCCAAGTGGTCACCCATCTAAGTACTGACCAGGCTCTACGTTGCTTAACTTCGGTGATCGGACGAGAACCGGTGTTTTCAGCGTGATATGGCCGTAAGCGGATATCTTACAACATTCTTACCATTAAACCATTACTTTGCTTCCCTTATTCTATTTACTTTTCATCATTCATTCAAACCTGCTTTTTAATCACACTGTTTTTACACTTTTTATTAAATTTACCCTTTCAAAACACATATTTAAACTGCATGAGAATTAAAACACACACACATCCAAATAAATATAAATTCTACTATCTTAGGCGATTAAATAATAAACAGACTGAAAAACAAAAAGAGAACATAATTTATTTGGGAATTTAATGTGCCGCATAAAAATTTAACGTAAAGCGAATACCCACTCCCAGGACGCGAGGTTGTAATTATTTATATCTACCGCCAACTATTTCAGCCTTGAGTAATCGCAAACACTAGTAGTACCCTATTACTGTTTGTCGCATCATTTGCTAAAAAAAAAAAAAAAAAAAAAGAAGAAAAATTAGATGCTTACAGCACCTGGTATTCCCAAGTGGTCACCCATCTAAGTACTGACCAGGCTCTACGTTGCTTAACTTCGGTGATCGGACGAGAACCGGTGTTTTCAGCGTGATATGGCCGTAAGCGGATATCTTACAACATTTTTACCATTAAACCATTAGTTTGCTTCCCTTATTCTATTTACTTTTCATCATTCATTCAAACCTGCTTTTTAATCACACTGTTTTTACACTTTTTATTAAATTTTCCCTTTCAAAACACATATTTAAACTGCATGAGAATTAAAACACACACACATCCAAATAAATATAAATTCTACTATCTTAGGCGATTAAATAATAAACAGACTGAAAAACAAAAAGATAACATAATTTATTTGAGAATTTAATGTGCCGCATAAAAATTTAACGTAAAGCGAATACCCACTCCCAGGACGCGAGGTTGTAATGATTTATATCTACCGCCAACTATTTCAGCCTTGAGTAATCGCAAACACTAGTAGTACCCTATTACTGTTTGTCGCATCATTTGCTAAAAAAAAAAAAAAAAAAAGAAGAAAAATTAGATGCTTACAGCACCTGGTATTCCCAAGTGGTCACCCATCTAAGTACTGACCAGGCTCTACGTTGCTTAACTTCGGTGATCGGACGAGAACCGGTGTTTTCAGCGTGATATGGCCGTAAGCGGATATCTTACAACATTTTTACCATTAAACCATTAGTTTGCTTCCCTTATTCTATTTACTTTTCATCATTCATTCAAACCTGCTTTTTAATCACACTGTTTTTACACTTTTTATTAAATTTACCCTTTCAAAACACATATTTAAACTGCATGAGAATTAAAACACACACACATCCAAATAAATATAAATTCTACTATCTTAGGCGATTAAATAATAAACAGACTGAAAAACAAAAAGAGAACATAATTTATTTGGGAATTTAATGTGCCGCATAAAAATTTAACGTAAAGCGAATACCCACTCCCAGGACGCGAGGTTGTAATGATTTATATCTACCGCCAACTATTTCAGCCTTGAGTAATCTCAAACACTAGTAGTACCCTATTACTGTTTGTCGCATCATTTGCTAAAAAAAAAAAAAAAAAAAAAAGAAGAAAAATTAGATGCTTACAGCACCTGGTATTCCAAAGTGGTCACCCATCTAAGTACTGACCAGGCTCTACGTTGCTTAACTTCGGTGATCGGACGAGAACCGGTGTTTTCAGCGTGATATGGCCGTAAGCGGATATCTTACAACATTTTTACCATTAAACCATTAGTTTGCTTCCCTTATTCTATTTACTTTTCATCATTCATTCAAACCTGCTTTTTAATCACACTGTTTTTACACTTTTTATTAAATTTACCCTTTCAAAACACATATTTAAACTGCATGAGAATTAAAACACACACACATCCAAATAAATATAAATTCTACTATCTTAGGCGATTAAATAATAAACAGACTGAAAAACAAAAAGAGAACATAATTTATTTGGGAATTTAATGTGCCGCATAAAAATTTAACGTAAAGCGAATACCCACTCCCAGGACGCGAGGTTGTAATGATTTATATCTACCGCCAACTATTTCAGCCTTGAGTAATCGCAAACACTAGTAGTACCCTATTACTGTTTGTCGCATCATTTGCTAAAAAAAAAAAAAAAAAAGAAGAAAAATTAGATGCTTACAGCACCTGGTATTCCCAAGTGGTCACCCATCTAAGTACTGACCAGGCTCTACGTTGCTTAACTTCGGTGATCGGACGAGAACCGGTGTTTTCAGCGTGATATGGCCGTAAGCGGATATCTTACAACATTTTTACCATTAAACCATTTGTTTTCTTCCCTTATTCTATTTACTTTTCATCATTCATTCAAACCTGCTTTTTAATCACACTGTTTTTACACTTTTTATTAAATTTACCCTTTCAAAACACATATTTAAACTGCATGAGAATTAAAACACACACACATCCAAATAAATATAAATTCTACTATCTTAGGCGATTAAATAATAAACAGACTGGAAAACAAAAAGAGAACATAATTTATTTGGGAATTTAATGTGCCGCATAAAAATTTAACGTAAAGCGAATACCCACTCCCAGGACGCGAGGTTGTAATGATTTATATCTACCGCCAACTATTTCAGCCTTGAGTAATCGCAAACACTAGTAGTACCCTATTACTGTTTGTCGCATCATTTGCTAAAAAAAAAAAAAAAAAAAAAAAAAAAAAAAAAAAAAAAAAAAAAAAAAAAAGAAGAAAAATTAGATGCTTACAGCACCTGGTATTCCCAAGTGGTCACCCATCTAAGTACTGACCAGGCTCTACGTTGCTTAACTTCGGTGATCGGACGAGAACCGGTGTTTTCAGCGTGATATGGCCGTAAGCGGATATCTTACAACATTCTTACCATTAAACCATTAGTTTGCTTCCCTTATTCTATTTACTTTTCATCATTCATTCAAACCTGCTTTTTAATCACACTGTTTTTACACTTTTTATTAAATTTACCCTTTCAAAACACATATTTAAACTGCATGAGAATTAAAACACACACACATCCAAATAAATATAAATTCTACTATCTTAGGCGATTAAATAATAAACAGACTGAAAAACAAAAAGAGAACATAATTTATTTGGGAATTTAATGTGCCGCATAAAAATTTAACGTAAAGCGAATACCCACTCCCAGGACGCGAGGTTGTAATTATTTATATCTACCGCCAACTATTTCAGCCTTGAGTAATCGCAAACACTAGTAGTACCCTATTACTGTTTGTCGCATCATTTGCTAAAAAAAAAAAAAAAAAAAGAAGAAAAATTAGATGCTTACAGCACCTGGTATTCCCAAGTGGTCACCCATCTAAGTACTGACCAGGCTCTACGTTGCTTAACTTCGGTGATCGGACGAGGACCGGTGTTTTCAGCGTGATATGGCCGTAAGCGGATATCTTACAACATTTTTACCATTAAACCATCAGTTTGCTTCCCTTATTCTATTTACTTTTAATCATTCATTCAAACCTGCTTTTTAATCACACTGTTTTTACACTTTTTATTAAATTTACCCTTTCAAAACACATATTTAAACTGCATGAGAATTAAAACACACACACATCCAAATAAATATAAATTCTACTATCTTAGGCGATTAAATAATAAACAGACTGGAAAACAAAAAGAGAACATAATTTATTTGGGAATTTAATGTGCCGCATAAAAATTTAACGTAAAGCGAATACCCACTCCCAGGACGCGAGGTTGTAATGATTTATATCTACCGCCAACTATTTCAGCCTTGAGTAATCGCAAACACTAGTAGTACCCTATTACTGTTTGTCGCATCATTTGCTAAAAAAAAAAAAAAAAATTAGATGCTTACAGCACCTGGTATTCCCAAGTGGTCACCCATCTAAGTACTGACCAGGCTCTACGTTGCTTAACTTCGGTGATCGGACGAGAACCGGTGTTTTCAGCGTGATATGGCCGTAAGCGGATATCTTACAACATTTTTACCATTAAACCATTAGTTTGCTTCCCTTATTCTATTTACTTTTCATCATTCATTCAAACCTGCTTTTTAATCACACTGTTTTTACACTTTTTATTAAAATTACCCTTTCAAAACACATATTTAAACTGCATGAGAATTAAAACACACACACATCCAAATAAATATAAATTCTACTATCTTAGGCGATTAAATAATAAACAGACTGAAAAACAAAAAGAGAACATAATTTATTTGGGAATTTAATGTGCCGCATAAAAATTTAACGTAAAGCGAATACCCACTCCCAGGACGCGAGGTTGTAATGATTTATATCTACCGCCAACTATTTCAGCCTTGAGTAATCGCAAACACTAGTAGTACCCTATTACTGTTTGTCGCATCATTTGCTAAAAAAAAAAAAAAAAAAAAAGAAGAAAAATTAGATGCTTACAGCACCTGGTATTCCCAAGTGGTCACCCATCTAAGTACTGACCAGGCTCTACGTTGCTTAACTTCGGTGATCGGACGAGAACCGGTGTTTTCAGCGTGATATGGCCGTAAGCGGATATCTTACAACATTTTTACCATTAAACCATTTGTTTGCTTCCCTTATTCTATTTACTTTTCATCATTCATTCAAACCTGCTTTTTAATCACACTGTTTTTACACTTTTTATTAAATTTACCCTTTCAAAACACATATTTAAACTGCATGAGAATTAAAACACACATCCATCCAAATAAATATAAATTCTACTATCTTAGGCGATTAAATAATAAACAGACTGGAAAACAAAAAGAGAACATAATTTGTTTGGGAATTTAATGTGCCGCATAAAAATTTAACGTAAAGCGAATACCCACTCCCAGGACGCGAGGTTGTAATGATTTATATCTACCGCCAACTATTTCAGCCTTGAGTAATCGCAAACACTAGTAGTACCCTATTACTGCTTGTCGCATCATTTGCTAAAAAAAAAAAAAAAAAAAAAAAAAGAAGAAAAATTAGATGCTTACAGCACCTGGTATTCCCAAGTGGTCACCCATCTAAGTACTGACCAGGCTCTACGTTGCTTAACTTCGGTGATCGGACGAGAACCGGTGTTTTCAGCGTGATATGGCCGTAAGCGGATATCTTACAACATTTTTACCATTAAACCATTAGTTTGCTTCCCTTATTCTATTTACTTTTCATCATTCATTCAAACCTGCTTTTTAATCACACTGTTTTTACACTTTTTATTAAATTTACCCTTTCAAAACACATATTTAAACTGCATGAGAATTAAAACACACACACATCCAAATAAATATAAATTCTAATATCTTAGGCGATTAAATAATAAACAGACTGAAAAACAAAAAGAGAACATAATTTATTTGGGAATTTAATGTGCCGCATAAAAATTTAACGTAAAGCGAATACCCACTCCCAGGACGCGAGGTTGTAATGATTTATATCTACCGCCAACTATTTCAGCCTTGAGTAATCGCAAACACTAGTAGTACCCTATTACTGTTTGTCGCATCATTTGCTAAAAAAAAAAAAAAAAAAAGAAGAAAAATTAGATGCTTACAGCACCTGGTATTCCCAAGTGGTCACCCATCTAAGTACTGACCAGGCTCTACGTTGCTTAACTTCGGTGATCGGACGAGAACCGGTGTTTTCAGCGTGATATGGCCGTAAGCGGATATCTTACAACATTTTTACCATTAAACCATTAGTTTGCTTCCCTTATTCTATTTACTTTTCATCATTCATTCAAACCTGCTTTTTAATCACACTGTTTTTACACTTTTTATTAAATTTACCCTTTCAAAACACATATTTAAACTGCATGAGAATTAAAACACACATCCATCCAAATAAATATAAATTCTACTATCTTAGGCGATTAAATAATAAACAGACTGGAAAACAAAAAGAGAACATAATTTGTTTGGGAATTTAATGTGCCGCATAAAAATTTAACGTAAAGCGAATACCCACTCCCAGGACGCGAGGTTGTAATGATTTATATCTACCGCCAACTATTTCAGCCTTGAGTAATCGCAAACACTAGTAGTACCCTATTACTGCTTGTCGCATCATTTGCTAAAAAAAAAAAAAAAAAAAAAAAAAAGAAGAAAAATTAGATGCTTACAGCACCTGGTATTCCCAAGTGGTCACCCATCTAAGTACTGACCAGGCTCTACGTTGCTTAACTTCGGTGATCGGACGAGAACCGGTGTTTTCAGCGTGATATGGCCGTAAGCGGATATCTTACAACATTTTTACCATTAAACCATTAGTTTGCTTCCCTTATTCTATTTACTTTTCATCATTCATTCAAACCTGCTTTTTAATCACACTGTTTTTACACTTTTTATTAAATTTACCCTTTCAAAACACATATTTAAACTGCATGAGAATTAAAACACACACACATCCAAATAAATATAAATTCTAATATCTTAGGCGATTAAATAATAAACAGACTGAAAAACAAAAAGAGAACATAATTTATTTGGGAATTTAATGTGCCGCATAAAAATTTAACGTAAAGCGAATACCCACTCCCAGGACGCGAGGTTGTAATGATTTATATCTACCGCCAACTATTTCAGCCTTGAGTAATCGCAAACACTAGTAGTACCCTATTACTGTTTGTCGCATCATTTGCTAAAAAAAAAAAAAAAAAAAAGAAGAAAAATTAGATGCTTACAGCACCTGGTATTCCCAAGTGGTCACCCATCTAAGTACTGACCAGGCTCTACGTTGCTTAACTTCGGTGATCGGACGAGAACCGGTGTTTTCAGCGTGATATGGCCGTAAGCGGATATCTTACAACATTTTTACCATTAAACCATTAGTTTGCTTCCCTTATTCTATTTACTTTTCATCATTCATTCAAACCTGCTTTTTAATCACACTGTTTTTACACTTTTTATTAAATTTACCCTTTCAAAACACATATTTAAACTGCATGAGAATTAAAACACACACACATCCAAATAAATATAAATTCTACTATCTTAGGCGATTAAATAATAAACAGACTGGAAAACAAAAAGAGAACATAATTTGTTTGGGAATTTAATGTGCCGCATAAAAATTTAACGTAAAGCGAATTCCCACTCCCAGGACGCGAGGTTGTAATGATTTATATCTACCGCCAACTATTTCAGCCTTGAGTAATCGCAAACACTAGTAGTACCCTATTACTGCTTGTCGCATCATTTGCTAAAAAAAAAAAAAAAAAAAAAAAAGAAGAAAAATTAGATGCTTACAGCACCTGGTATTCCCAAGTGGTCACCCATCTAAGTACTGACCAGGCTCTACGTTGCTTAACTTCGGTGATCGGACGAGAACCGGTGTTTTCAGCGTGATATGGCCGTAAGCGGATATCTTACAACATTTTTACCATTAAACCATTAGTTTGCTTCCCTTATTCTATTTACTTTTCATCATTCATTCAAACCTGCTTTTTAATCACACTGTTTTTACACTTTTTATTAAATTTACCCTTTCAAAACACATATTTAAACTGCATGAGAATTAAAACACACACACATCCAAATAAATATAAATTCTACTATCTTAGGCGATTAAATAATAAACAGACTGAAAAACAAAAAGAGAACATAATTAATTTGGGAATTTAATGTGCCGCATAAAAATTTAACGTAAAGCGAATACCTACTCCCAGGACGCGAGGTTGTAATGATTTATATCTACCGCCAACTATTTCAGCCTTGAGTAATCGCAAACACTAGTAGTACCCTATTACTGTTTGTCGCATCATTTGCTAAAAAAAAAAAAAAAAAAAAAAGAAGAAAAATTAGATGCTTACAGCACCTGGTATTCCCAAGTGGTCACCCATCTAAGTACTGACCAGGCTCTACGTTGCTTAACTTCGGTGATCGGACGAGAACCGGTGTTTTCAGCGTGATATGGCCGTAAGCGGATATCTTACAACATTCTTACCATTAAACCATTAGTTTGCTTCCCTTATTCTATTTACTTTTCATCATTCATTCAAACCTGCTTTTTAATCACACTGTTTTTACACTTTTTATTAAATTTACCCTTTCAAAACACATATTTAAACTGCATGAGAATTAAAACACACACACATCCAAATAAATATAAATTCTACTATCTTAGGCGATTAAATAATAAACAGACTGAAAAACAAAAAGAGAACATAATTTATTTGGGAATTTAATGTGCCGCATAAAAATTTAACGTAAAGCGAATACCCACTCCCAGGACGCGAGGTTGTAATTATTTATATCTACCGCCAACTATTTCAGCCTTGAGTAATCGCAAACACTAGTAGTACCCTATTACTGTTTGTCGCATCATTTGCTAAAAAAAAAAAAAAAAAAAAAGAAGAAAAATTAGATGCTTACAGCACCTGGTATTCCCAAGTGGTCACCCATCTAAGTACTGACCAGGCTCTACGTTGCTTAACTTCGGTGATCGGACGAGAACCGGTGTTTTCAGCGTGATATGGCCGTAAGCGGATATCTTACAACATTTTTACCATTAAACCATTAGTTTGCTTCCCTTATTCTATTTACTTTTCATCATTCATTCAAACCTGCTTTTTAATCACACTGTTTTTACACTTTTTATTAAATTTTCCCTTTCAAAACACATATTTAAACTGCATGAGAATTAAAACACACACACATCCAAATAAATATAAATTCTACTATCTTAGGCGATTAAATAATAAACAGACTGAAAAACAAAAAGATAACATAATTTATTTGAGAATTTAATGTGCCGCATAAAAATTTAACGTAAAGCGAATACCCACTCCCAGGACGCGAGGTTGTAATGATTTATATCTACCGCCAACTATTTCAGCCTTGAGTAATCGCAAACACTAGTAGTACCCTATTACTGTTTGTCGCATCATTTGCTAAAAAAAAAAAAAAAAAAAAGAAGAAAAATTAGATGCTTACAGCACCTGGTATTCCCAAGTGGTCACCCATCTAAGTACTGACCAGGCTCTACGTTGCTTAACTTCGGTGATCGGACGAGAACCGGTGTTTTCAGCGTGATATGGCCGTAAGCGGATATCTTACAACATTTTTACCATTAAACCATTAGTTTGCTTCCCTTATTCTATTTACTTTTCATCATTCATTCAAACCTGCTTTTTAATCACACTGTTTTTACACTTTTTATTAAATTTACCCTTTCAAAACACATATTTAAACTGCATGAGAATTAAAACACACACACATCCAAATAAATATAAATTCTACTATCTTAGGCGATTAAATAATAAACAGACTGAAAAACAAAAAGAGAACATAATTTATTTGGGAATTTAATGTGCCGCATAAAAATTTAACGTAAAGCGAATACCCACTCCCAGGACGCGAGGTTGTAATGATTTATATCTACCGCCAACTATTTCAGCCTTGAGTAATCGCAAACACTAGTAGTACCCTATTACTGTTTGTCGCATCATTTGCTAAAAAAAAAAAAAAAAAAAAAGAAGAAAAATTAGATGCTTACAGCACCTGGTATTCCAAAGTGGTCACCCATCTAAGTACTGACCAGGCTCAACGTTGCTTAACTTCGGTGATCGGACGAGAACCGGTGTTTTCAGCGTGATATGGCCGTAAGCGGATATCTTACAACATTTTTACCATTAAACCATTAGTTTGCTTCCCTTATTCTATTTACTTTTCATCATTCATTCAAACCTGCTTTTTAATCACACTGTTTTTACACTTTTTATTAAATTTACCCTTTCAAAACACATATTTAAACTGCATGAGAATTAAAACACACACACATCCAAATAAATATAAATTCTACTATCTTAGGCGATTAAATAATAAACAGACTGAAAAACAAAAAGAGAACATAATTTATTTGGGAATTTAATGTGCCGCATAAAAATTTAACGTAAAGCGAATACCCACTCCCAGGACGCGAGGTTGTAATGATTTATATCTACCGCCAACTATTTCAGCCTTGAGTAATCGCAAACACTAGTAGTACCCTATTACTGTTTGTCGCATCATTTGCTAAAAAAAAAAAAAAAAAAAGAAGAAAAATTAGATGCTTACAGCACCTGGTATTCCCAAGTGGTCACCCATCTAAGTACTGACCAGGCTCTACGTTGCTTAACTTCGGTGATCGGACGAGAACCGGTGTTTTCAGCGTGATATGGCCGTAAGCGGATATCTTACAACATTTTTACCATTAAACCATTAGTTTGCTTCCCTTATTCTATTTACTTTTCATCATTCATTCAAACCTGCTTTTTAATCACACTGTTTTTACACTTTTTATTAAATTTACCCTTTCAAAACACATATTTAAACTGCATGAGAATTAAAACACACACACATCCAAATAAATATAAATTCTACTATCTTAGGCGATTAAATAATAAACAGACTGAAAAACAAAAAGAGAACATAATTTATTTGGGAATTTAATGTGCCGCATAAAAATTTAACGTAAAGCGAATACCCACTCCCAGGACGCGAGGTTGTAATGATTTATATCTACCGCCAACTATTTCAGCCTTGAGTAATCGCAAACACTAGTAGTACCCTATTACTGTTTGTCGCATCATTTGCTAAAAAAAAAAAAAAAAAGAAGAAAAATTAGATTCTTACAGCACCTGGTATTCCCAAGTGGTCACCCATCTAAGTACTGACCAGGCTCTACGTTGCTTAACTTCGGTGATCGGACGAGAACCGGTGTTTTCAGCGTGATATGGCCGTAAGCGGATATCTTACAACATTTTTACCATTAAACCATTAGTTTGCTTCCCTTATTCTATTTACTTTTCATCATTCATTCAAACCTGCTTTTTAATCACACTGTTTTTACACTTTTTATTAAATTTTCCCTTTCAAAACACATATTTAAACTGCATGAGAATTAAAACACACACACATCCAAATAATATAAATTCTACTATCTTAGGCGATTAAATAATAAACAGACTGAAAAACAAAAAGAGAACATAATTTATTTGGGAATTTAATGTGCCGCATAAAAATTTAACGTAAAGCGAATACCCACTCCCAGGACGCGAGGTTGTAATGATTTATATCTACCGCCAACTATTTCAGCCTTGAGTAATCGCAAACACTAGTAGTACCCTATTACTGTTTGTCGCATCATTTGCTAAAAAAAAAAAAAAAAAATTAGATGCTTACAGCACCTGGTATTCCCAAGTGGTCACCCATCTAAGTACTGACCAGGCTCTACGTTGCTTAACTTCGGTGATCGGACGAGAACCGGTGTTTTCAGCGTGATATGGCCGTAAGCGGATATCTTACAACATTTTTACCATTAAACCATTAGTTTGCTTCCCTTATTCTATTTACTTTTCATCATTCATTCAAACCTGCTTTTTAATCACACTGTTTTTACACTTTTTATTAAATTTACCCTTTCAAACCACATATTTAAACTGCATGAGAATTAAAACACACACACATCCAAATAAATATAAATTCTACTATCTTAGGCGATTAAATAATAAACAGACTGAAAAACAAAAAGAGAACATAATTTATTTGGGAATTTAATGTGCCGCATAAAAATTTAACGTAAAGCGAATACCCACTCCCAGGACGCGAGGTTTTAATGATTTATATCTACCGCCAACTATTTCAGCCTTGAGTAATCGCAAACACTAGTAGTACCCTATTACTGTTTGTCGCATCATTTGCTAAAAAAAAAAAAAAAAAAAGAAGAAAAATTAGATGCTTACAGCACCTGGTATTCCCAAGTGGTCACCCATCTAAGTACTGACCAGGCTCTACGTTGCTTAACTTCGGTGATCGGACGAGAACCGGTGTTTTCAGCGTGATATGGCCGTAAGCGGATATCTTACAACATTTTTACCATTAAACCATTAGTTTGCTTCCCTTATTCTATTTACTTTTCATCATTCATTCAAACCTGCTTTTTAATCACACTGTTTTTACACTTTTTATTAAATTTACCCTTTCAAAACACATATTTAAACTGCATGAGAATTAAAACACACACACATCCAAATAAATATAAATTCTACTATCTTAGGCGATTAAATAATAAACAGACTGAAAAACAAAAAGAGAACATAATTTATTTGGGAATTTAATGGGCCGCATAAAAATTTAACGTAAAGCGAATACCCACTCCCAGGACGCGAGGTTGTAATGATTTATATCTACCGCCAACTATTTCAGCCTTGAGTAATCGCAAACACTAGTAGTACCCTATTACTGTTTGTCGCATCATTTGCTAAAAAAAAAAAAAAAAAAAAAAAAAAAAAAAAAGAAGAAAAATTAGATGCTTACAGCACCTGGTATTCCCAAGTGGTCACCCATCTAAGTACTGACCAGGCTCTACGTTGCTTAACTTCGGTGATCGGACGAGAACCGGTGTTTTCAGCGTGATATGGCCGTAAGCGGATATCTTACAACATTTTTACCATTAAACCATTAGTTTGCTTCCCTTATTCTATTTACTTTTCATCATTCATTCAAACCTGCTTTTTAATCACACTGTTTTTACACTTTTTATTAAATTTACCCTTTCAAAACACATATTTAAACTGCATGAGAATTAAAACACACACACATCCAAATAAATATAAATTCTACTATCTTAGGCGATTAAATAATAAACAGACTGAAAAACAAAAAGTGAACATAATTTATTTGGGAATTTAATGTGCCGCATAAAAATTTAACGTAAAGCGAATACCCACTCCCAGGACGCGAGGTTGTAATGATTTATATCTACCGCCAACTATTTCAGCCTTGTGTAATCGCAAACACTAGTAGTACCCTATTACTGTTTGTCGCATCATTTGCTAAAAAAAAAAAAAAAAAAAGAAGAAAAATTAGATGCTTACAGCACCTGGTATTCCCAAGTGGTCACCCATCTAAGTACTGACCAGGCTCTACGTTGCTTAACTTCGGTGATCGGACGAGAACCGGTGTTTTCAGCGTGATATGGCCGTAAGCGGATATCTTACAACATTTTTACCATTAAACCATTAGTTTGCTTCCCTTATTCTATTTACTTTTCATCATTCATTCAAACCTGCTTTTTAATCACACTGTTTTTACACTTTTTATTAAATTTTCCCTTTCAAAACACATATTTAAACTGCATGAGAATTAAAACACACACACATCCAAATAAATATAAATTCTACTATCTTAGGCGATTAAATAATAAACAGACTGAAAAACAAAAAGAGAACATAATTTATTTGGGAATTTAATGTGCCGCATAAAAATTTAACGTAAAGCGAATACCCACTCCCAGGACGCGAGGTTGTAATGATTTATATCTACCGCCAACTATTTCAGCCTTGAGTAATCGCAAACACTAGTAGTACCCTATTACTGTTTGTCGCATCATTTGCTAAAAAAAAAAAAAAAAAAAAAAAAAAAAGAGAAGAAAAATTAGATGCTTACAGCACCTGGTATTCCCAAGTGGTCACCCATCTAAGTACTGACCAGGCTCTACGTTGCTTAACTTCGGTGATCGGACGAGAACCGGTGTTTTCAGCGTGATATGGCCGTAAGCGGATATCTTACAACATTTTTACCATTAAACCATTAGTTTGCTTCCCTTATTCTATTTACTTTTCATCATTCATTCAAACCTGCTTTTTAATCACACTGTTTTTACACTTTTTATTAAATTTACCCTTTCAAAACACATATTTAAACTGCATGAGAATTAAAACACACACACATCCAAATAAATATAAATTCTACTATCTTAGGCGATTAAATAATAAACAGACTGAAAAACAAAAAGAGAACATAATTTATTTGGGAATTTAATGTGCCGCATAAAAATTTAACGTAAAGCGAATACCCACTCCCAGGACGCGAGGTTGTAATGATTTATATCTACCGCCAACTATTTCAGCCTTGAGTAATCGCAAACACTAGTAGTACCCTATTACTGTTTGTCGCATCATTTGCTAAAAAAAAAAAAAAAAAGAAGAAAAATTAGATGCTTACAGCACCTGGTATTCCCAAGTGGTCACCCATCTAAGTACTGACCAGGCTCTACGTTGCTTAACTTCGGTGATCGGACGAGAACCGGTGTTTTCAGCGTGATATGGCCGTAAGCGGATATCTTACAACATTTTTACCATTAAACCATTAGTTTGCTTCCCTTATTCTATTTACTTTTCATCATTCATTCAAACCTGCTTTTTAATCACACTGTTTTTACACTTTTTATTAAATTTACCCTTTCAAAACACATATTTAAACTGCATGAGAATTAAAACACACACACATCCAAATAAATATAAATTCTACTATCTTAGGCGATTAAATAATAAACAGACTGAAAAACAAAAAGAGAACATAATTTATTTGGGAATTTAATGGGCCGCATAAAAATTTAACGTAAAGCGAATACCCACTCCCAGGACGCGAGGTTGTAATGATTTATATCTACCGCCAACTATTTCAGCCTTGAGTAATCGCAAACACTAGTAGTACCCTATTACTGTTTGTCGCATCATTTGCTAAAAAAAAAAAAAAAAAAAAAAAAAAAAAAAAAGAAGAAAAATTAGATGCTTACAGCACCTGGTATTCCCAAGTGGTCACCCATCTAAGTACTGACCAGGCTCTACGTTGCTTAACTTCGGTGATCGGACGAGAACCGGTGTTTTCAGCGTGATATGGCCGTAAGCGGATATCTTACAACATTTTTACCATTAAACCATTAGTTTGCTTCCCTTATTCTATTTACTTTTCATCATTCATTCAAACCTGCTTTTTAATCACACTGTTTTTACACTTTTTATTAAATTTACCCTTTCAAAACACATATTTAAACTGCATGAGAATTAAAACACACACACATCCAAATAAATATAAATTCTACTATCTTAGGCGATTAAATAATAAACAGACTGAAAAACAAAAAGAGAACATAATTTATTTGGGAATTTAATGTGCCGCATAAAAATTTAACGTAAAGCGAATACCCACTCCCAGGACGCGAGGTTGTAATGATTTATATCTACCGCCAACTATTTCAGCCTTGTGTAATCGCAAACACTAGTAGTACCCTATTACTGTTTGTCGCATCATTTGCTAAAAAAAAAAAAAAAAAAAGAAGAAAAATTAGATGCTTACAGCACCTGGTATTCCCAAGTGGTCACCCATCTAAGTACTGACCAGGCTCTACGTTGCTTAACTTCGGTGATCGGACGAGAACCGGTGTTTTCAGCGTGATATGGCCGTAAGCGGATATCTTACAACATTTTTACCATTAAACCATTAGTTTGCTTCCCTTATTCTATTTACTTTTCATCATTCATTCAAACCTGCTTTTTAATCACACTGTTTTTACACTTTTTATTAAATTTTCCCTTTCAAAACACATATTTAAACTGCATGAGAATTAAAACACACACACATCCAAATAAATATAAATTCTACTATCTTAGGCGATTAAATAATAAACAGACTGAAAAACAAAAAGAGAACATAATTTATTTGGGAATTTAATGTGCCGCATAAAAATTTAACGTAAAGCGAATACCCACTCCCAGGACGCGAGGTTGTAATGATTTATATCTACCGCCAACTATTTCAGCCTTGAGTAATCGCAAACACTAGTAGTACCCTATTACTGTTTGTCGCATCATTTGCTAAAAAAAAAAAAAAAAAAAAAAAAAAAGAGAAGAAAAATTAGATGCTTACAGCACCTGGTATTCCCAAGTGGTCACCCATCTAAGTACTGACCAGGCTCTACGTTGCTTAACTTCGGTGATCGGACGAGAACCGGTGTTTTCAGCGTGATATGGCCGTAAGCGGATATCTTACAACATTTTTACCATTAAACCATTAGTTTGCTTCCCTTATTCTATTTACTTTTCATCATTCATTCAAACCTGCTTTTTAATCACACTGTTTTTACACTTTTTATTAAATTTACCCTTTCAAAACACATATTTAAACTGCATGAGAATTAAAACACACACACATCCAAATAAATATAAATTCTACTATCTTAGGCGATTAAATAATAAACAGACTGAAAAACAAAAAGAGAACATAATTTATTTGGGAATTTAATGTGCCGCATAAAAATTTAACGTAAAGCGAATACCCACTCCCAGGACGCGAGGTTGTAATGATTTATATCTACCGCCAACTATTTCAGCCTTGAGTAATCGCAAACACTAGTAGTACCCTATTACTGTTTGTCGCATCATTTGCTAAAAAAAAAAAAAAAAAGAAGAAAAATTAGATGCTTACAGCACCTGGTATTCCCAAGTGGTCACCCATCTAAGTACTGACCAGGCTCTACGTTGCTTAACTTCGGTGATCGGACGAGAACCGGTGTTTTCAGCGTGATATGGCCGTAAGCGGATATCTTACAACATTTTTACCATTAAACCATTAGTTTGCTTCCCTTATTCTATTTACTTTTCATCATTCATTCAAACCTGCTTTTTAATCACACTGTTTTTACACTTTTTATTAAATTTTCCCTTTCAAAACACATATTTAAACTGCATGAGAATTAAAACACACACACATCCAAATAATATAAATTCTACTATCTTAGGCGATTAAATAATAAACAGACTGAAAAACAAAAAGAGAACATAATTTATTTGGGAATTTAATGTGCCGCATAAAAATTTAACGTAAAGCGAATACCCACTCCCAGGACGCGAGGTTGTAATGATTTATATCTACCGCCAACTATTTCAGCCTTGAGTAATCGCAAACACTAGTAGTACCCTATTACTGTTTGTCGCATCATTTGCTAAAAAAAAAAAAAAAAAAAAAAAAAAGAAGAAAAATTAGATGCTTACAGCACCTGGTATTCCCAAGTGGTCACCCATCTAAGTACTGACCAGGCTCTACGTTGCTTAACTTCGGTGATCGGACGAGAACCGGTGTTTTCAGCGTGATATGGCCGTAAGCGGATATCTTACAACATTTTTACCATTAAACCATTAGTTTGCTTCCCTTATTCTATTTACTTTTCATCATTCATTCAAACCTGCTTTTTAATCACACTGTTTTTACACTTTTTATTAAATTTACCCTTTCAAAACACATATTTAAACTGCATGAGAATTAAAACACACACACATCCAAATAAATATAAATTCTACTATCTTAGGCGATTAAATAATAAACAGACTGAAAAACAAAAAGAGAACATAATTTATTTGGGAATTTAATGTGCCGCATAAAAATTTAACGTAAAGCGAATACCCACTCCCAGGACGCGAGGTTGTAATGATTTATATCTACCGCCAACTATTTCAGCCTTGAGTAATCGCAAACACTAGTAGTACCCTATTACTGTTTGTCGCATCATTTGCTAAAAAAAAAAATAAAAAAAAAAAAAAAAAGAAGAAAAATTAGATGCTTACAGCACCTGGTATTCCCAAGTGGTCACCCATCTAAGTACTGACCAGGCTCTACGTTGCTTAACTTCGGTGATCGGACGAGAACCGGTGTTTTCAGCGTGATATGGCCGTAAGCGGATATCTTACAACATTTTTACCATTAAACCATTAGTTTGCTTCCCTTATTCTATTTACTTTTCATCATTCATTCAAACCTGCTTTTTAATCACACTGTTTTTACACTTTTTATTAAATTTACCCTTTCAAAACACATATTTAAACTGCATGAGAATTAAAACACACACACATCCAAATAAATATAAATTCTACTATCTTAGGCGATTAAATAATAAACAGACTGAAAAACAAAAAGAGAACATAATTTATTTGGGAATTTAATGTGCCGCATAAAAATTTAACGTAAAGCGAATACCCACTCCCAGGACGCGAGGTTGTAATGATTTATATCTACCGCCAACTATTTCAGCCTTGAGTAATCGCAAACACTAGTAGTACCCTATTACTGTTTGTCGCATCATTTGCTAAAAAAAAAAAAAAAAAAAAAAAAAAGAAGAAAAATTAGATGCTTACAGCACCTGGTATTCCCAAGTGGTCACCCATCTAAGTACTGACCAGGCTCTACGTTGCTTAACTTCGGTGATCGGACGAGAACCGGTGTTTTCAGCGTGATATGGCCGTAAGCGGATATCTTACAACATTTTTACCATTAAACCATTAGTTTGCTTCCCTTATTCTATTTACTTTTCATCATTCATTCAAACCTGCTTTTTAATCACACTGTTTTTACACTTTTTATTAAATTTTCCCTTTCAAAACACATATTTAAACTGCATGAGAATTAAAACACACACACATCCAAATAAATATAAATTCTACTATCTTAGGCGATTAAATAATAAACAGACTGAAAAACAAAAAGAGAACATAATTTATTTGGGAATTTAATGTGCCGCATAAAAATTTAACGTAAAGCGAATACCCACTCCCAGGACGCGAGGTTGTAATGATTTATATCTACCGCCAACTATTTCAGCCTTGAGTAATCGCAAACACTAGTAGTACCCTATTACTGTTTGTCGCATCATTTGCTAAAAAAAAAAAAAAAAAAAAAGAAGAAAAATTAGATGCTTACAGCACCTGGTATTCCCAAGTGGTCACCCATCTAAGTACTGACCAGGCTCTACGTTGCTTAACTTCGGTGATCGGACGAGAACCGGTGTTTTCAGCGAGATATGGCCGTAAGCGGATATCTTACAACATTTTTACCATTAAACCATTAGTTTGCTTCCCTTATTCTATTTACTTTTCATCATTCATTCAAACCTGCTTTTTAATCACACTGTTTTTACACTTTTTATTAAATTTACCCTTTCAAAACACATATTTAAACTGCATGAGAATTAAAACACACACACATCCAAATAAATATAAATTCTACTATCTTAGGCGATTAAATAATAAACAGACTGAAAAACAAAAAGAGAACATAATTTATTTGGGAATTTAATGTGCCGCATAAAAATTTAACGTAAAGCGAATACCCACTCCCAGGACGCGAGGTTGTAATGATTTATATCTACCGCCAACTATTTCAGCCTTGAGTAATCGCAAACACTAGTAGTACCCTATTACTGTTTGTCGCATCATTTGCTAAAAAAAAAAAAAAAAAAAAGAAGAAAAATTAGATGCTTACAGCACCTGGTATTCCCAAGTGGTCACCCATCTAAGTACTGACCAGGCTCTACGTTGCTTAACTTCGGTGATCGGACGAGAACCGGTGTTTTCAGCGTGATATGGCCGTAAGCGGATATCTTACAACATTTTTACCATTAAACCATTAGTTTGCTTCCCTTATTCTATTTACTTTTCATCATTCATTCAAACCTGCTTTTTAATCACACTGTTTTTACACTTTTTATTAAATTTACCCTTTCAAAACACATATTTAAACTGCATGAGAATTAAAACACACACACATCCAAATAAATATAAATTCTACTATCTTAGGCGATTAAATAATAAACAGACTGAAAAACAAAAAGAGAACATAATTTATTTGGGAATTTAATGTGCCGCATAAAAATTTAACGTAAAGCGAATACCCACTCCCAGGACGCGAGGTTGTAATGATTTATATCTACCGCCAACTATTTCAGCCTTGAGTAATCGCAAACACTAGTAGTACCCTATTACTGTTTGTCGCATCATTTGCTAAAAAAAAAAAAAAAAAAAAAGAAGAAAAATTAGATGCTTACAGCACCTGGTATTCCCAAGTGGTCACCCATCTAAGTACTGACCAGGCTCTACGTTGCTTAACTTCGGTGATCGGACGAGAACCGGTGTTTTCAGCGTGATATGGCCGTAAGCGGATATCTTACAACATTTTTACCATTAAACCATTAGTTTGCTTCCCTTATTCTATTTACTTTTCATCATTCATTCAAACCTGCTTTTTAATCACACTGTTTTTACACTTTTTATTAAATTTACCCTTTCAAAACACATATTTAAACTGCATGAGAATTAAAACACACACACATCCAAATAAATATAAATTCTACTATCTTAGGCGATTAAATAATAAACAGACTGAAAAACAAAAAGAGAACATAATTTATTTGGGAATTTAATGTGCCGCATAAAAATTTAACGTAAAGCGAATACCCACTCCCAGGACGCGAGGTTGTAATGATTTATATCTACCGCCAACTATTTCAGCCTTGAGTAATCGCAAACACTAGTAGTACCCTATTACTGTTTGTCGCATCATTTGCTAAAAAAAAAAAAAAAAAAAAAGAAGAAAAATTAGATGCTTACAGCACCTGGTATTCCCAAGTGGTCACCCATCTAAGTACTGACCAGGCTCTACGTTGCTTAACTTCGGTGATCGGACGAGAACCGGTGTTTTCAGCGTGATATGGCCGTAAGCGGATATCTTACAACATTTTTACCATTAAACCATTAGTTTGCTTCCCTTATTCTATTTACTTTTCATCATTCATTCAAACCTGCTTTTTAATCACACTGTTTTTACACTTTTTATTAAATTTACCCTTTCAAAACACATATTTAAACTGCATGAGAATTAAAACACACACACATCCAAATAAATATAAATTCTACTATCTTAGGCGATTAAATAATAAACAGACTGAAAAACAAAAAGAGAACATAATTTATTTGGGAATTTAATGTGCCGCATAAAAATTTAACGTAAAGCGAATACCCACTCCCAGGACGCGAGGTTGTAATGATTTATATCTACCGCCAACTATTTCAGCCTTGAGTAATCGCAAACACTAGTAGTACCCTATTACTGTTTGTCGCATCATTTGCTAAAAAAAAAAAAAAAAAAAAGAAGAAAAATTAGATGCTTACAGCACCTGGTATTCCCAAGTGGTCACCCATCTAAGTACTGACCAGGCTCTACGTTGCTTAACTTCGGTGATCGGACGAGAACCGGTGTTTTCAGCGTGATATGGCCGTAAGCGGATATCTTACAACATTTTTACCATTAAACCATTAGTTTGCTTCCCTTATTCTATTTACTTTTCATCATTCATTCAAACCTGCTTTTTAATCACACTGTTTTTACACTTTTTATTAAATTTACCCTTTCAAAACACATATTTAAACTGCATGAGAATTAAAACACACACACATCCAAATAAATATAAATTCTACTATCTTAGGCGATTAAATAATAAACAGACTGAAAAACAAAAAGAGAACATAATTTATTTGGGAATTTAATGTGCCGCATAAAAATTTAACGTAAAGCGAATACCCACTCCCAGGACGCGAGGTTGTAATGATTTATATCTACCGCCAACTATTTCAGCCTTGAGTAATCGCAAACACTAGTAGTACCCTATTACTGTTTGTCGCATCATTTGCTAAAAAAAAAAAAAAAAAAAAAAAAGAAGAAAAATTAGATGCTTACAGCACCTGGTATTCCCAAGTGGTCACCCATCTAAGTACTGACCAGGCTCTACGTTGCTTAACTTCGGTGATCGGACGAGAACCGGTGTTTTCAGCGTGATATGGCCGTAAGCGGATATCTTACAACATTTTTACCATTAAACCATTAGTTTGCTTCCCTTATTCTATTTACTTTTCATCATTCATTCAAACCTGCTTTTTAATCACACTGTTTTTACACTTTTTATTAAATTTACCCTTTCAAAACACATATTTAAACTGCATGAGAATTAAAACACACACACATCCAAAAAAATATAAATTCTACTATCTTAGGCGATTAAATAATAAACAGACTGAAAAACAAAAAGAGAACATAATTTATTTGGGAATTTAATGTGCCGCATAAAAATTTAACGTAAAGCGAATACCCACTCCCAGGACGCGAGGTTGTAATGATTTATATCTACCGCCAACTATTTCAGCCTTGAGTAATCGCAAACACTAGTAGTACCCTATTACTGTTTGTCGCATCATTTGCTAAAAAAAAAAAAAAAAAAAAAGAAGAAAAATTAGATGCTTACAGCACCTGGTATTCCCAAGTGGTCACCCATCTAAGTACTGACCAGGCTCTACGTTGCTTAACTTCGGTGATCGGACGAGAACCGGTGTTTTCAGCGTGATATGGCCGTAAGCGGATATCTTACAACATTTTTACCATTAAACCATTAGTTTGCTTCCCTTATTCTATTTACTTTTCATCATTCATTCAAACCTGCTTTTTAATCACACTGTTTTTACACTTTTTATTAAATTTACCCTTTCAAAACACATATTTAAACTGCATGAGAATTAAAACACACACACATCCAAATAAATATAAATTCTACTATCTTAGGCGATTAAATAATAAACAGACTGAAAAACAAAAAGAGAACATAATTTATTTGGGAATTTAATGTGCCGCATAAAAATTTAACGTAAAGCGAATACCCACTCCCAGGACGCGAGGTTGTAATGATTTATATCTACCGCCAACTATTTCAGCCTTGAGTAATCGCAAACACTAGTAGTACCCTATTACTGTTTGTCGCATCATTTGCTAAAAAAAAAAAAAAAAAAAAGAAGAAAAATTAGATGCTTACAGCACCTGGTATTCCCAAGTGGTCACCCATCTAAGTACTGACCAGGCTCTACGTTGCTTAACTTCGGTGATCGGACGAGAACCGGTGTTTTCAGCGTGATATGGCCGTAAGCGGATATCTTACAACATTTTTACCATTAAACCATTAGTTTGCTTCCCTTATTCTATTTACTTTTCATCATTCATTCAAACCTGCTTTTTAATCACACTGTTTTTACACTTTTTATTAAATTTACCCTTTCAAAACACATATTTAAACTGCATGAGAATTAAAACACACACACATCCAAATAAATATAAATTCTACTATCTTAGGCGATTAAATAATAAACAGACTGAAAAACAAAAAGAGAACATAATTTATTTGGGAATTTAATGTGCCGCATAAAAATTTAACGTAAAGCGAATACCCACTCCCAGGACGCGAGGTTGTAATGATTTATATCTACCGCCAACTATTTCAGCCTTGAGTAATCGCAAACACTAGTAGTACCCTATTACTGTTTGTCGCATCATTTGCTAAAAAAAAAAAAAAAAAAAAAAAAAGAAGAAAAATTAGATGCTTACAGCACCTGGTATTCCCAAGTGGTCACCCATCTAAGTACTGACCAGGCTCTACGTTGCTTAACTTCGGTGATCGGACGAGAACCGGTGTTTTCAGCGTGATATGGCCGTAAGCGGATATCTTACAACATTTTTACCATTAAACCATTAGTTTGCTTCCCTTATTCTATTTACTTTTCATCATTCATTCAAACCTGCTTTTTAATCACACTGTTTTTACACTTTTTATTAAATTTACCCTTTCAAAACACATATTTAAACTGCATGAGAATTAAAACACACACACATCCAAAAAAATATAAATTCTACTATCTTAGGCGATTAAATAATAAACAGACTGAAAAACAAAAAGAGAACATAATTTATTTGGGAATTTAATGTGCCGCATAAAAATTTAACGTAAAGCGAATACCCACTCCCAGGACGCGAGGTTGTAATGATTTATATCTACCGCCAACTATTTCAGCCTTGAGTAATCGCAAACACTAGTAGTACCCTATTACTGTTTGTCGCATCATTTGCTAAAAAAAAAAATAAAAAAAAAAAAAAAAGAAGAAAAATTAGATGCTTACAGCACCTGGTATTCCCAAGTGGTCACCCATCTAAGTACTGACCAGGCTCTACGTTGCTTAACTTCGGTGATCGGACGAGAACCGGTGTTTTCAGCGTGATATGGCCGTAAGCGGATATCTTACAACATTTTTACCATTAAACCATTAGTTTGCTTCCCTTATTCTATTTACTTTTCATCATTCATTCAAACCTGCTTTTTAATCACACTGTTTTTACACTTTTTATTAAATTTACCCTTTCAAAACACATATTTAAACTGCATGAGAATTAAAACACACACACATCCAAATAAATATAAATTCTACTATCTTAGGCGATTAAATAATAAACAGACTGAAAAACAAAAAGAGAACATAATTTATTTGGGAATTTAATGTGCCGCATAAAAATTTAACGTAAAGCGAATACCCACTCCCAGGACGCGAGGTTGTAATGATTTATATCTACCGCCAACTATTTCAGCCTTGAGTAATCGCAAACACTAGTAGTACCCTATTACTGTTTGTCGCATCATTTGCTAAAAAAAAAAAAAAAAAAAAAAAAAAAGAAGAAAAATTAGATGCTTACAGCACCTGGTATTCCCAAGTGGTCACCCATCTAAGTACTGACCAGGCTCTACGTTGCTTAACTTCGGTGATCGGACGAGAACCGGTGTTTTCAGCGTGATATGGCCGTAAGCGGATATCTTACAACATTTTTACCATTAAACCATTAGTTTGCTTCCCTTATTCTATTTACTTTTCATCATTCATTCAAACCTGCTTTTTAATCACACTGTTTTTACACTTTTTATTAAATTTACCCTTTCAAAACACATATTTAAACTGCATGAGAATTAAAACACACACACATCCAAATAAATATAAATTCTACTATCTTAGGCGATTAAATAATAAACAGACTGAAAAACAAAAAGAGAACATAATTTATTTGGGAATTTAATGTGCCGCATAAAAATTTAACGTAAAGCGAATACCCACTCCCAGGACGCGAGGTTGTAATGATTTATATCTACCGCCAACTATTTCAGCCTTGAGTAATCGCAAACACTAGTAGTACCCTATTACTGTTTGTCGCATCATTTGCTAAAAAAAAAAAAAAAAAAAAAGAATAAAAATTAGATGCTTACAGCACCTGGTATTCCCAAGTGGTCACCCATCTAAGTACTGACCAGGCTCTACGTTGCTTAACTTCGGTGATCGGACGAGAACCGGTGTTTTCAGCGTGATATGGCCGTAAGCGGATATCTTACAACATTTTTACCATTAAACCATTAGTTTGCTTCCCTTATTCTATTTACTTTTCATCATTCATTCAAACCTGCTTTTTAATCACACTGTTTTTACACTTTTTATTAAATTTACCCTTTCAAAACACATATTTAAACTGCATGAGAATTAAAACACACACACATCCAAATAAATATAAATTCTACTATCTTAGGCGATTAAATAATAAACAGACTGAAAAACAAAAAGAGAACATAATTTATTTGGGAATTTAATGTGCCGCATAAAAATTTAACGTAAAGCGAATACCCACTCCCAGGACGCGAGGTTGTAATGATTTATATCTACCGCCAACTATTTCAGCCTTGAGTAATCGCAAACACTAGTAGTACCCTATTACTGTTTGTCGCATCATTTGCTAAAAAAAAAAAAAAAAAAAAAGAAGAAAAATTAGATGCTTACAGCACCTGGTATTCCCAAGTGGTCACCCATCTAAGTACTGACCAGGCTCTACGTTGCTTAACTTCGGTGATCGGACGAGAACCGGTGTTTTCAGCGTGATATGGCCGTAAGCGGATATCTTACAACATTTTTACCATTAAACCATTAGTTTGCTTCCCTTATTCTATTTACTTTTCATCATTCATTCAAACCTGCTTTTTAATCACACTGTTTTTACACTTTTTATTAAATTTACCCTTTCAAAACACATATTTAAACTGCATGAGAATTAAAACACACACACATCCAAATAAATATAAATTCTACTATCTTAGGCGATTAAATAATAAACAGACTGAAAAACAAAAAGAGAACATAATTTATTTGGGAATTTAATGTGCCGCATAAAAATTTAACGTAAAGCGAATACCCACTCCCAGGACGCGAGGTTGTAATGATTTATATCTACCGCCAACTATTTCAGCCTTGAGTAATCGCAAACACTAGTAGTACCCTATTACTGTTTGTCGCATCATTTGCTAAAAAAAAAAAAAAAAAAAAAAAAAAAAAGAAGAAAAATTAGATGCTTACAGCACCTGGTATTCCCAAGTGGTCACCCATCTAAGTACTGACCAGGCTCTACGTTGCTTAACTTCGGTGATCGGACGAGAACCGGTGTTTTCAGCGTGATATGGCCGTAAGCGGATATCTTACAACATTTTTACCATTAAACCATTAGTTTGCTTCCCTTATTCTATTTACTTTTCATCATTCATTCAAACCTGCTTTTTAATCACACTGTTTTTACACTTTTTATTAAATTTTCCCTTTCAAAACACATATTTAAACTGCATGAGAATTAAAACACACACACATCCAAATAAATATAAATTCTACTATCTTAGGCGATTAAATAATAAACAGACTGAAAAACAAAAAGAGAACATAATTTATTTGGGAATTTAATGTGCCGCATAAAAATTTAACGTAAAGCGAATACCCACTCCCAGGACGCGAGGTTGTAATGATTTATATCTACCGCCAACTATTTCAGCCTTGAGTAATCGCAAACACTAGTAGTACCCTATTACTGTTTGTCGCATCATTTGCTAAAAAAAAAAAAAAAAAAAAAGAAGAAAAATTAGATGCTTACAGCACCTGGTATTCCCAAGTGGTCACCCATCTAAGTACTGACCAGGCTCTACGTTGCTTAACTTCGGTGATCGGACGAGAACCGGTGTTTTCAGCGAGATATGGCCGTAAGCGGATATCTTACAACATTTTTACCATTAAACCATTAGTTTGCTTCCCTTATTCTATTTACTTTTCATCATTCATTCAAACCTGCTTTTTAATCACACTGTTTTTACACTTTTTATTAAATTTACCCTTTCAAAACACATATTTAAACTGCATGAGAATTAAAACACACACACATCCAAATAAATATAAATTCTACTATCTTAGGCGATTAAATAATAAACAGACTGAAAAACAAAAAGAGAACATAATTTATTTGGGAATTTAATGTGCCGCATAAAAATTTAACGTAAAGCGAATACCCACTCCCAGGACGCGAGGTTGTAATGATTTATATCTACCGCCAACTATTTCAGCCTTGAGTAATCGCAAACACTAGTAGTACCCTATTACTGTTTGTCGCATCATTTGCTAAAAAAAAAAAAAAAAAAAGAAGAAAAATTAGATGCTTACAGCACCTGGTATTCCCAAGTGGTCACCCATCTAAGTACTGACCAGGCTCTACGTTGCTTAACTTCGGTGATCGGACGAGAACCGGTGTTTTCAGCGTGATATGGCCGTAAGCGGATATCTTACAACATTTTTACCATTAAACCATTAGTTTGCTTCCCTTATTCTATTTACTTTTCATCATTCATTCAAACCTGCTTTTTAATCACACTGTTTTTACACTTTTTATTAAATTTACCCTTTCAAAACACATATTTAAACTGCATGAGAATTAAAACACACACACATCCAAATAAATATAAATTCTACTATCTTAGGCGATTAAATAATAAACAGACTGAAAAACAAAAAGAGAACATAATTTATTTGGGAATTTAATGTGCCGCATAAAAATTTAACGTAAAGCGAATACCCACTCCCAGGACGCGAGGTTGTAATGATTTATATCTACCGCCAACTATTTCAGCCTTGAGTAATCGCAAACACTAGTAGTACCCTATTACTGTTTGTCGCATCATTTGCTAAAAAAAAAAAAAAAAAAAAAAGAAGAAAAATTAGATGCTTACAGCACCTGGTATTCCCAAGTGGTCACCCATCTAAGTACTGACCAGGCTCTACGTTGCTTAACTTCGGTGATCGGACGAGAACCGGTGTTTTCAGCGTGATATGGCCGTAAGCGGATATCTTACAACATTTTTACCATTAAACCATTAGTTTGCTTCCCTTATTCTATTTACTTTTCATCATTCATTCAAACCTGCTTTTTAATCACACTGTTTTTACACTTTTTATTAAATTTACCCTTTCAAAACACATATTTAAACTGCATGAGAATTAAAACACACACACATCCAAATAAATATAAATTCTACTATCTTAGGCGATTAAATAATAAACAGACTGAAAAACAAAAAGAGAACATAATTTATTTGGGAATTTAATGTGCCGCATAAAAATTTAACGTAAAGCGAATACCCACTCCCAGGACGCGAGGTTGTAATGATTTATATCTACCGCCAACTATTTCAGCCTTGAGTAATCGCAAACACTAGTAGTACCCTATTACTGTTTGTCGCATCATTTGCTAAAAAAAAAAAAAAAAAAAAAAAAAAAGAAGAAAAATTAGATGCTTACAGCACCTGGTATTCCCAAGTGGTCACCCATCTAAGTACTGACCAGGCTCTACGTTACTTAACTTCGGTGATCGGACGAGAACCGGTGTTTTCAGCGTGATATGGCCGTAAGCGGATATCTTACAACATTTTTACCATTAAACCATTAGTTTGCTTCCCTTATTCTATTTACTTTTCATCATTCATTCAAACCTGCTTTTTAATCACACTGTTTTTACACTTTTTATTAAATTTTCCCTTTCAAAACACATATTTAAACTGCATGAGAATTAAAACACACACACATCCAAATAAATATAAATTCTACTATCTTAGGCGATTAAATAATAAACAGACTGAAAAACAAAAAGAGAACATAATTTATTTGGGAATTTAATGTGCCGCATAAAAATTTAACGTAAAGCGAATACCCACTCCCAGGACGCGAGGTTGTAATGATTTATATCTACCGCCAACTATTTCAGCCTTGAGTAATCGCAAACACTAGTAGTACCCTATTACTGTTTGTCGCATCATTTGCTAAAAAAAAAAAAAAAAAAAAAAAAAAAAAAAAAAAAAAAAAAGAAGAAAAATTAGATGCTTACAGCACCTGGTATTCCCAAGTGGTCACCCATCTAAGTACTGACCAGGCTCTACGTTGCTTAACTTCGGTGATCGGACGAGAACCGGTGTTTTCAGCGTGATATGGCCGTAAGCGGATATCTTACAACATTTTTACCATTAAACCATTAGTTTGCTTCCCTTATTCTATTTACTTTTCATCATTCATTCAAACCTGCTTTTTAATCACACTGTTTTTACACTTTTTATTAAATTTTCCCTTTCAAAACACATATTTAAACTGCATGAGAATTAAAACACACACACATCCAAATAAATATAAATTCTACTATCTTAGGCGATTAAATAATAAACAGACTGAAAAACAAAAAGAGAACATAATTTATTTGGGAATTTAATGTGCCGCATAAAAATTTAACGTAAAGCGAATACCCACTCCCAGGACGCGAGGTTGTAATGATTTATATCTACCGCCAACTATTTCAGCCTTGAGTAATCGCAAACACTAGTAGTACCCTATTACTGTTTGTCGCATCATTTGCTAAAAAAAAAAAAAAAAAAAAGAAGAAAAATTAGATGCTTACAGCACCTGGTATTCCCAAGTGGTCACCCATCTAAGTACTGACCAGGCTCTACGTTGCTTAACTTCGGTGATCGGACGAGAACCGGTGTTTTCAGCGAGATATGGCCGTAAGCGGATATCTTACAACATTTTTACCATTAAACCATTAGTTTGCTTCCCTTATTCTATTTACTTTTCATCATTCATTCAAACCTGCTTTTTAATCACACTGTTTTTACACTTTTTATTAAATTTACCCTTTCAAAACACATATTTAAACTGCATGAGAATTAAAACACACACACATCCAAATAAATATAAATTCTACTATCTTAGGCGATTAAATAATAAACAGACTGAAAAACAAAAAGAGAACATAATTTATTTGGGAATTTAATGTGCCGCATAAAAATTTAACGTAAAGCGAATACCCACTCCCAGGACGCGAGGTTGTAATGATTTATATCTACCGCCAACTATTTCAGCCTTGAGTAATCGCAAACACTAGTAGTACCCTATTACTGTTTGTCGCATCATTTGCTAAAAAAAAAAAAAAAAAAAAAGAAGAAAAATTAGATGCTTACAGCACCTGGTATTCCCAAGTGGTCACCCATCTAAGTACTGACCAGGCTCTACGTTGCTTAACTTCGGTGATCGGACGAGAACCGGTGTTTTCAGCGTGATATGGCCGTAAGCGGATATCTTACAACATTTTTACCATTAAACCATTAGTTTGCTTCCCTTATTCTATTTACTTTTCATCATTCATTCAAACCTGCTTTTTAATCACACTGTTTTTACACTTTTTATTAAATTTACCCTTTCAAAACACATATTTAAACTGCATGAGAATTAAAACACACACACATCCAAATAAATATAAATTCTACTATCTTAGGCGATTAAATAATAAACAGACTGAAAAACAAAAAGAGAACATAATTTATTTGGGAATTTAATGTGCCGCATAAAAATTTAACGTAAAGCGAATACCCACTCCCAGGACGCGAGGTTGTAATGATTTATATCTACCGCCAACTATTTCAGCCTTGAGTAATCGCAAACACTAGTAGTACCCTATTACTGTTTGTCGCATCATTTGCTAAAAAAAAAAAAAAAAAAAAAGAAGAAAAATTAGATGCTTACAGCACCTGGTATTCCCAAGTGGTCACCCATCTAAGTACTGACCAGGCTCTACGTTGCTTAACTTCGGTGATCGGACGAGAACCGGTGTTTTCAGCGTGATATGGCCGTAAGCGGATATCTTACAACATTTTTACCATTAAACCATTAGTTTGCTTCCCTTATTCTATTTACTTTTCATCATTCATTCAAACCTGCTTTTTAATCACACTGTTTTTACACTTTTTATTAAATTTACCCTTTCAAAACACATATTTAAACTGCATGAGAATTAAAACACACACACATCCAAATAAATATAAATTCTACTATCTTAGGCGATTAAATAATAAACAGACTGAAAAACAAAAAGAGAACATAATTTATTTGGGAATTTAATGTGCCGCATAAAAATTTAACGTAAAGCGAATACCCACTCCCAGGACGCGAGGTTGTAATGATTTATATCTACCGCCAACTATTTCAGCCTTGAGTAATCGCAAACACTAGTAGTACCCTATTACTGTTTGTCGCATCATTTGCTAAAAAAAAAAAAAAAAAAAAGAAGAAAAATTAGATGCTTACAGCACCTGGTATTCCCAAGTGGTCACCCATCTAAGTACTGACCAGGCTCTACGTTGCTTAACTTCGGTGATCGGACGAGAACCGGTGTTTTCAGCGTGATATGGCCGTAAGCGGATATCTTACAACATTTTTACCATTAAACCATTAGTTTGCTTCCCTTATTCTATTTACTTTTCATCATTCATTCAAACCTGCTTTTTAATCACACTGTTTTTACACTTTTTATTAAATTTACCCTTTCAAAACACATATTTAAACTGCATGAGAATTAAAACACACACACATCCAAATAAATATAAATTCTACTATCTTAGGCGATTAAATAATAAACAGACTGAAAAACAAAAAGAGAACATAATTTATTTGGGAATTTAATGTGCCGCATAAAAATTTAACGTAAAGCGAATACCCACTCCCAGGACGCGAGGTTGTAATGATTTATATCTACCGCCAACTATTTCAGCCTTGAGTAATCGCAAACACTAGTAGTACCCTATTACTGTTTGTCGCATCATTTGCTAAAAATAAAAAAAAATAAAAAAAAAAAAAAGAAGAAAAATTAGATGCTTACAGCACCTGGTATTCCCAAGTGGTCACCCATCTAAGTACTGACCAGGCTCTACGTTGCTTAACTTCGGTGATCGGACGAGAACCGGTGTTTTCAGCGTGATATGGCCGTAAGCGGATATCTTACAACATTTTTACCATTAAACCATTAGTTTGCTTCCCTTATTCTATTTACTTTTCATCATTCATTCAAACCTGCTTTTTAATCACACTGTTTTTACACTTTTTATTAAATTTACCCTTTCAAAACACATATTTAAACTGCATGAGAATTAAAACACACACACATCCAAATAAATATAAATTCTACTATCTTAGGCGATTAAATAATAAACAGACTGAAAAACAAAAAGAGAACATAATTTATTTGGGAATTTAATGTGCCGCATAAAAATTTAACGTAAAGCGAATACCCACTCCCAGGACGCGAGGTTGTAATGATTTATATCTACCGCCAACTATTTCAGCCTTGAGTAATCGCAAACACTAGTAGTACCCTATTACTGTTTGTCGCATCATTTGCTAAAAAAAAAAAAAAAAAAGAAGAAAAATTAGATGCTTACAGCACCTGGTATTCCCAAGTGGTCACCCATCTAAGTACTGACCAGGCTCTACGTTGCTTAACTTCGGTGATCGGACGAGAACCGGTGTTTTCAGCGTGATATGGCCGTAAGCGGATATCTTACAACATTTTTACCATTAAACCATTAGTTTGCTTCCCTTATTCTATTTACTTTTCATCATTCATTCAAACCTGCTTTTTAATCACACTGTTTTTACACTTTTTATTAAATTTACCCTTTCAAAACACATATTTAAACTGCATGAGAATTAAAACACACACACATCCAAATAAATATAAATTCTACTATCTTAGGCGATTAAATAATAAACAGACTGAAAAACAAAAAGAGAACATAATTTATTTGGGAATTTAATGTGCCGCATAAAAATTTAACGTAAAGCGAATACCCACTCCCAGGACGCGAGGTTGTAATGATTTATATCTACCGCCAACTATTTCAGCCTTGAGTAATCGCAAACACTAGTAGTACCCTATTACTGTTTGTCGCATCATTTGCTAAAAAAAAAAAAAAAAAAAAAGAAGAAAAATTAGATGCTTACAGCACCTGGTATTCCCAAGTGGTCACCCATCTAAGTACTGACCAGGCTCTACGTTGCTTAACTTCGGTGATCGGACGAGAACCGGTGTTTTCAGCGTGATATGGCCGTAAGCGGATATCTTACAACATTTTTACCATTAAACCATTAGTTTGCTTCCCTTATTCTATTTACTTTTCATCATTCATTCAAACCTGCTTTTTAATCACACTGTTTTTACACTTTTTATTAAATTTACCCTTTCAAAACACATATTTAAACTGCATGAGAATTAAAACACACACACATCCAAATAAATATAAATTCTACTATCTTAGGCGATTAAATAATAAACAGACTGAAAAACAAAAAGAGAACATAATTTATTTGGGAATTTAATGTGCCGCATAAAAATTTAACGTAAAGCGAATACCCACTCCCAGGACGCGAGGTTGTAATGATTTATATCTACCGCCAACTATTTCAGCCTTGAGTAATCGCAAACACTAGTAGTACCCTATTACTGTTTGTCGCATCATTTGCTAAAAAAAAAAAAAAAAAAAAAGAAGAAAAATTAGATGCTTACAGCACCTGGTATTCCCAAGTGGTCACCCATCTAAGTACTGACCAGGCTCTACGTTGCTTAACTTCGGTGATCGGACGAGAACCGGTGTTTTCAGCGTGATATGGCCGTAAGCGGATATCTTACAACATTTTTACCATTAAACCATTAGTTTGCTTCCCTTATTCTATTTACTTTTCATCATTCATTCAAACCTGCTTTTTAATCACACTGTTTTTACACTTTTTATTAAATTTACCCTTTCAAAACACATATTTAAACTGCATGAGAATTAAAACACACACACATCCAAATAAATATAAATTCTACTATCTTAGGCGATTAAATAATAAACAGACTGAAAAACAAAAAGAGAACATAATTTATTTGGGAATTTAATGTGCCGCATAAAAATTTAACGTAAAGCGAATACCCACTCCCAGGACGCGAGGTTGTAATGATTTATATCTACCGCCAACTATTTCAGCCTTGAGTAATCGCAAACACTAGTAGTACCCTATTACTGTTTGTCGCATCATTTGCTAAAAAAAAAAAAAAAAAAAAGAAGAAAAATTAGATGCTTACAGCACCTGGTATTCCCAAGTGGTCACCCATCTAAGTACTGACCAGGCTCTACGTTGCTTAACTTCGGTGATCGGACGAGAACCGGTGTTTTCAGCGTGATATGGCCGTAAGCGGATATCTTACAACATTTTTACCATTAAACCATTAGTTTGCTTCCCTTATTCTATTTACTTTTCATCATTCATTCAAACCTGCTTTTTAATCACACTGTTTTTACACTTTTTATTAAATTTACCCTTTCAAAACACATATTTAAACTGCATGAGAATTAAAACACACACACATCCAAATAAATATAAATTCTACTATCTTAGGCGATTAAATAATAAACAGACTGAAAAACAAAAAGAGAACATAATTTATTTGGGAATTTAATGTGCCGCATAAAAATTTAACGTAAAGCGAATACCCACTCCCAGGACGCGAGGTTGTAATGATTTATATCTACCGCCAACTATTTCAGCCTTGAGTAATCGCAAACACTAGTAGTACCCTATTACTGTTTGTCGCATCATTTGCTAAAAATAAAAAAAAAAAAAAAAAAAAAAAAGAAGAAAAATTAGATGCTTACAGCACCTGGTATTCCCAAGTGGTCACCCATCTAAGTACTGACCAGGCTCTACGTTGCTTAACTTCGGTGATCGGACGAGAACCGGTGTTTTCAGCGTGATATGGCCGTAAGCGGATATCTTACAACATTTTTACCATTAAACCATTAGTTTGCTTCCCTTATTCTATTTACTTTTCATCATTCATTCAAACCTGCTTTTTAATCACACTGTTTTTACACTTTTTATTAAATTTACCCTTTCAAAACACATATTTAAACTGCATGAGAATTAAAACACACACACATCCAAATAAATATAAATTCTACTATCTTAGGCGATTAAATAATAAACAGACTGAAAAACAAAAAGAGAACATAATTTATTTGGGAATTTAATGTGCCGCATAAAAATTTAACGTAAAGCGAATACCCACTCCCAGGACGCGAGGTTGTAATGATTTATATCTACCGCCAACTATTTCAGCCTTGAGTAATCGCAAACACTAGTAGTACCCTATTACTGTTTGTCGCATCATTTGCTAAAAAAAAAAAAAAAAAAGAAGAAAAATTAGATGCTTACAGCACCTGGTATTCCCAAGTGGTCACCCATCTAAGTACTGACCAGGCTCTACGTTGCTTAACTTCGGTGATCGGACGAGAACCGGTGTTTTCAGCGTGATATGGCCGTAAGCGGATATCTTACAACATTTTTACCATTAAACCATTAGTTTGCTTCCCTTATTCTATTTACTTTTCATCATTCATTCAAACCTGCTTTTTAATCACACTGTTTTTACACTTTTTATTAAATTTACCCTTTCAAAACACATATTTAAACTGCATGAGAATTAAAACACACACACATCCAAATAAATATAAATTCTACTATCTTAGGCGATTAAATAATAAACAGACTGAAAAACAAAAAGAGAACATAATTTATTTGGGAATTTAATGTGCCGCATAAAAATTTAACGTAAAGCGAATACCCACTCCCAGGACGCGAGGTTGTAATGATTTATATCTACCGCCAACTATTTCAGCCTTGAGTAATCGCAAACACTAGTAGTACCCTATTACTGTTTGTCGCATCATTTGCTAAAAAAAAAAAAAAAAAAAAAGAAGAAAAATTAGATGCTTACAGCACCTGGTATTCCCAAGTGGTCACCCATCTAAGTACTGACCAGGCTCTACGTTGCTTAACTTCGGTGATCGGACGAGAACCGGTGTTTTCAGCGTGATATGGCCGTAAGCGGATATCTTACAACATTTTTACCATTAAACCATTAGTTTGCTTCCCTTATTCTATTTACTTTTCATCATTCATTCAAACCTGCTTTTTAATCACACTGTTTTTACACTTTTTATTAAATTTACCCTTTCAAAACACATATTTAAACTGCATGAGAATTAAAACACACACACATCCAAATAAATATAAATTCTACTATCTTAGGCGATTAAATAATAAACAGACTGAAAAACAAAAAGAGAACATAATTTATTTGGGAATTTAATGTGCCGCATAAAAATTTAACGTAAAGCGAATACCCACTCCCAGGACGCGAGGTTGTAATGATTTATATCTACCGCAAACTATTTCAGTCTTGAGTAATCGCAAACACTAGTAGTACCCTATTACTGTTTGTCGCATCATTTGCTAAAAAAAAAAAAAAAAAAAAGAAGCAAAATTAGATGCTTACAGCACCTGGTATTCCCAAGTGGTCACCCATCTAAGTACTGACCAGGCTCTACGTTGCTTAACTTCGGTGATCGGACGAGAACCGGTGTTTTCAGCGTGATATGGCCGTAAGCGGATATCTTACAACATTTTTACCATTAAACCATTAGTTTGCTTCCCTTATTCTATTTACTTTTCATCATTCATTCAAACCTGCTTTTTAATCACACTGTTTTTACACTTTTTATTAAATTTACCCTTTCAAAACACATATTTAAACTGCATGAGAATTAAAACACACACACATCCAAATAAATATAAATTCTACTATCTTAGGCGATTAAATAATAAACAGACTGAAAAACAAAAAGAGAACATAATTTATTTGGGAATTTAATGTGCCGCATAAAAATTTAACGTAAAGCGAATACCCACTCCCAGGACGCGAGGTTGTAATGATTTATATCTACCGCCAACTATTTCAGCCTTGAGTAATCGCAAACACTAGTAGTACCCTATTACTGTTTGTCGCATCATTTGCTAAAAAAAAAAAAAAAAAAAAAAAAAAAAAAGAAGAAAAATTAGATGCTTACAGCACCTGGTATTCCCAAGTGGTCACCCATCTAAGTACTGACCAGGCTCTACGTTGCTTAACTTCGGTGATCGGACGAGAACCGGTGTTTTCAGCGTGATATGGCCGTAAGCGGATATCTTACAACATTTTTACCATTAAACCATTAGTTTGCTTCCCTTATTCTATTTACTTTTCATCATTCATTCAAACCTGCTTTTTAATCACACTGTTTTTACACTTTTTATTAAATTTACCCTTTCAAAACACATATTTAAACTGCATGAGAATTAAAACACACACACATCCAAATAAATATAAATTCTACTATCTTAGGCGATTAAATAATAAACAGACTGAAAAACAAAAAGAGAACATAATTTATTTGGGAATTTAATGTGCCGCATAAAAATTTAACGTAAAGCGAATACCCACTCCCAGGACGCGAGGTTGTAATGATTTATATCTACCGCCAACTATTTCAGCCTTGAGTAATCGCAAACACTAGTAGTACCCTATTACTGTTTGTCGCATCATTTGCTAAAAAAAAAAAAAAAAAAAGAAGAAAAATTAGATGCTTACAGCACCTGGTATTCCCAAGTGGTCACCCATCTAAGTACTGACCAGGCTCTACGTTGCTTAACTTCGGTGATCGGACGAGAACCGGTGTTTTCAGCGTGATATGGCCGTAAGCGGATATCTTACAACATTTTTACCATTAAACCATTAGTTTGCTTCCCTTATTCTATTTACTTTTCATCATTCATTCAAACCTGCTTTTTAATCACACTGTTTTTACACTTTTTATTAAATTTACCCTTTCAAAACACATATTTAAACTGCATGAGAATTAAAACACACACACATCCAAATAAATATAAATTCTACTATCTTAGGCGATTAAATAATAAACAGACTGAAAAACAAAAAGAGAACATAATTTATTTGGGAATTTAATGTGCCGCATAAAAATTTAACGTAAAGCGAATACCCACTCCCAGGACGCGAGGTTGTAATGATTTATATCTACCGCCAACTATTTCAGCCTTGAGTAATCGCAAACACTAGTAGTACCCTATTACTGTTTGTCGCATCATTTGCTAAAAAAAAAAAAAAAAAAGAAGAAAAATTAGATGCTTACAGCACCTGGTATTCCCAAGTGGTCACCCATCTAAGTACTGACCAGGCTCTACGTTGCTTAACTTCGGTGATCGGACGAGAACCGGTGTTTTCAGCGTGATATGGCCGTAAGCGGATATCTTACAACATTTTTACCATTAAACCATTAGTTTGCTTCCCTTATTCTATTTACTTTTCATCATTCATTCAAACCTGCTTTTTAATCACACTGTTTTTACACTTTTTATTAAATTTACCCTTTCAAAACACATATTTAAACTGCATGAGAATTAAAACACACACACATCCAAATAAATATAAATTCTACTATCTTAGGCGATTAAATAATAAACAGACTGAAAAACAAAAAGAGAACATAATTTATTTGGGAATTTAATGTGCCGCATAAAAATTTAACGTAAAGCGAATACCCACTCCCAGGACGCGAGGTTGTAATGATTTATATCTACCGCCAACTATTTCAGCCTTGAGTAATCGCAAACACTAGTAGTACCCTATTACTGTTTGTCGCATCATTTGCTAAAAAAAAAAAAAAAAAAGAAGAAAAATTAGATGCTTACAGCACCTGGTATTCCCAAGTGGTCACCCATCTAAGTACTGACCAGGCTCTACGTTGCTTAACTTCGGTGATCGGACGAGAACCGGTGTTTTCAGCGTGATATGGCCGTAAGCGGATATCTTACAACATTTTTACCATTAAACCATTAGTTTGCTTCCCTTATTCTATTTACTTTTCATCATTCATTCAAACCTGCTTTTTAATCACACTGTTTTTACACTTTTTATTAAATTTACCCTTTCAAAACACATATTTAAACTGCATGAGAATTAAAACACACACACATCCAAATAAATATAAATTCTACTATCTTAGGCGATTAAATAATAAACAGACTGAAAAACAAAAAGAGAACATAATTTATTTGGGAATTTAATGTGCCGCATAAACATTTAACGTAAAGCGAATACCCACTCCCAGGACGCGAGGTTGTAATGATTTATATCTACCGCCAACTATTTCAGCCTTGAGTAATCGCAAACACTAGTAGTACCCTATTACTGTTTGTCGCATCATTTGCTAAAAAAAAAAAAAAAAAAAAAAAAAAAAAAAGAAGAAAAATTAGATGCTTACAGCACCTGGTATTCCCAAGTGGTCACCCATCTAAGTACTGACCAGGCTCTACGTTGCTTAACTTCGGTGATCGGACGAGAACCGGTGTTTTCAGCGTGATATGGCCGTAAGCGGATATCTTACAACATTTTCACCATTAAACCATTAGTTTGCTTCCCTTATTCTATTAACTTTTCATCATTCATTCAAACCTGCTTTTTAATCACACTGTTTTTACACTTTTTATTAAATTTTCCCTTTCAAAACACATATTTAAACTGCATGAGAATAAAAACACACACACATCCAAATAAATATAAATTCTACTATCTTAGGCGATTAAATAATAAACAGACTGAAAAACAAAAAGAGAACATAATTTATTTGGGAATTTAATGTGCCGCATAAAAATTTAACGTAAAGCGAATACCCACTCCCAGGACGCGAGGTTGTAATGATTTATATCTACCGCCAACTATTTCAGCCTTGAGTAATCGCAAACACTAGTAGTACCCTATTACTGTTTGTCGCATCATTTGCTAAAAAAAAAAAAAAAAAAAGAAGAAAAATTAGATGCTTACAGCACCTGGTATTCCCAAGTGGTCACCCATCTAAGTACTGACCAGGCTCTACGTTGCTTAACTTCGGTGATCGGACGAGAACCGGTGTTTTCAGCGTGATATGGCCGTAAGCGGATATCTTACAACATTTTTACCATGAAACCATTAGTTTGCTTCCCTTATTCTATTTACTTTTCATCATTCATTCAAACCTGCTTTTTAATCACACTGTTTTTACACTTTTTATTAAATTTACCCTTTCAAAACACATATTTAAACTGCATGAGAATTAAAACACACACACATCCAAATAAATATAAATTCTACTATCTTAGGCGATTAAATAATAAACAGACTGAAAAACAAAAAGAGAACATAATTTATTTGGGAATTTAATGTGCCGCATAAAAATTTAACGTAAAGCGAATACCCACTCCCAGGACGCGAGGTTGTAATGATTTATATCTACCGCCAACTATTTCAGCCTTGAGTAATCGCAAACACTAGTAGTACCCTATTACTGTTTGTCGCATCATTTGCTAAAAAAAAAAAAAAAAAAGAAGAAAAATTAGATGCTTACAGCACCTGGTATTCCCAAGTTGTCACCCATCTAAGTACTGACCAGGCTCTACGTTGCTTAACTTCGGTGATCGGACGAGAACCGGTGTTTTCAGCGTGATATGGCCGTAAGCGGATATCTTACAACATTTTTACCATTAAACCATTAGTTTGCTTCCCTTATTCTATTTACTTTTCATCATTCATTCAAACCTGCTTTTTAATCACACTGTTTTTACACTTTTTATTAAATTTACCCTTTCAAAACACATATTTAAACTGCATGAGAATTAAAACACACACACATCCAAATAAATATAAATTCTACTATCTTAGGCGATTAAATAATAAACAGACTGAAAAACAAAAAGAGAACATAATTTATTTGGGAATTTAATGTGCCGCATAAAAATTTAACGTAAAGCGAATACCCACTCCCAGGACGCGAGGTTGTAATGATTTATATCTACCGCCAACTATTTCAGCCTTGAGTAATCGCAAACACTAGTAGTACCCTATTACTGTTTGTCGCATCATTTGCTAAAAAAAAAAAAAAGAAGAAAAATTAGATGCTTACAGCACCTGGTATTCCCAAGTGGTCACCCATCTAAGTACTGACCAGGCTCTACGTTGCTTAACTTCGGTGATCGGACGAGAACCGGTGTTTTCAGCGTGATATGGCCGTAAGCGGATATCTTACAACATTTTTACCATTAAACCATTAGTTTGCTTCCCTTATTCTATTTACTTTTCATCATTCATTCAAACCTGCTTTTTAATCACACTGTTTTTACACTTTTTATTAAATTTACCCTTTCAAAACACATATTTAAACTGCATGAGAATTAAAACACACACACATCCAAATAAATATAAATTCTACTATCTTAGGCGATTAAATAATAAACAGACTGAAAAACAAAAAGAGAACATAATTTATTTGGGAATTTAATGTGCCGCATAAAAATTTAACGTAAAGCGAATACCCACTCCCAGGACGCGAGGTTGTAATGATTTATATCTACCGCCAACTATTTCAGCCTTGAGTAATCGCAAACACTAGTAGTACCCTATTACTGTTTGTCGCATCATTTGCTAAAAAAAAAAAAAAAAAAGAAGAAAAATTAGATGCTTACAGCACCTGGTATTCCCAAGTGGTCACCCATCTAAGTACTGACCAGGCTCTACGTTGCTTAACTTCGGTGATCGGACGAGAACCGGTGTTTTCAGCGTGATATGGCCGTAAGCGGATATCTTACAACATTTTTACCATTAAACCATTAGTTTGCTTCCCTTATTCTATTTACTTTTCATCATTCATTCAAACCTGCTTTTTAATCACACTGTTTTTACACTTTTTATTAAATTTACCCTTTCAAAACACATATTTAAACTGCATGAGAATTAAAACACACACACATCCAAATAAATATAAATTCTACTATCTTAGGCGATTAAATAATAAACAGACTGAAAAACAAAAAGAGAACATAATTTATTTGGGAATTTAATGTGCCGCATAAAAATTTAACGTAAAGCGAATACCCACTCCCAGGACGCGAGGTTGTAATGATTTATATCTACCGCCAACTATTTCAGCCTTGAGTAATCGCAAACACTAGTAGTACCCTATTACTGTTTGTCGCATCATTTGCTAAAAAAAAAAAAAAAAAAAAGAAGAAAAATTAGATGCTTACAGCACCTGGTATTCCCAAGTGGTCACCCATCTAAGTACTGACCAGGCTCTACGTTGCTTAACTTCGGTGATCGGACGAGAACCGGTGTTTTCAGCGTGATATGGCCGTAAGCGGATATCTTACAACATTTTTACCATGAAACCATTAGTTTGCTTCCCTTATTCTATTTACTTTTCATCATTCATTCAAACCTGCTTTTTAATCACACTGTTTTTACACTTTTTATTAAATTTACCCTTTCAAAACACATATTTAAACTGCATGAGAATTAAAACACACACACATCCAAATAAATATAAATTCTACTATCTTAGGCGATTAAATAATAAACAGACTGAAAAACAAAAAGAGAACATAATTTATTTGGGAATTTAATGTGCCGCATAAAAATTTAACGTAAAGCGAATACCCACTCCCAGGACGCGAGGTTGTAATGATTTATATCTACCGCCAACTATTTCAGCCTTGAGTAATCGCAAACACTAGTAGTACCCTATTACTGTTTGTCGCATCATTTGCTAAAAAAAAAAAAAAAAAAGAAGAAAAATTAGATGCTTACAGCACCTGGTATTCCCAAGTGGTCACCCATCTAAGTACTGACCAGGCTCTACGTTGCTTAACTTCGGTGATCGGACGAGAACCGGTGTTTTCAGCGTGATATGGCCGTAAGCGGATATCTTACAACATTTTTACCATTAAACCATTAGTTTGCTTCCCTTATTCTATTTACTTTTCATCATTCATTCAAACCTGCTTTTTAATCACACTGTTTTTACACTTTTTATTAAATTTACCCTTTCAAAACACATATTTAAACTGCATGAGAATTAAAACACACACACATCCAAATAAATATAAATTCTACTATCTTAGGCGATTAAATAATAAACAGACTGAAAAACAAAAAGAGAACATAATTTATTTGGGAATTTAATGTGCCGCATAAAAATTTAACGTAAAGCGAATACCCACTCCCAGGACGCGAGGTTGTAATGATTTATATCTACCGCCAACTATTTCAGCCTTGAGTAATCGCAAACACTAGTAGTACCCTATTACTGTTTGTCGCATCATTTGCTAAAAAAAAAAAAAAAAAAAAAAAAAAAAAAGAAGAAAAATTAGATGCTTACAGCACCTGGTATTCCCAAGTGGTCACCCATCTAAGTACTGACCAGGCTCTACGTTGCTTAACTTCGGTGATCGGACGAGAACCGGTGTTTTCAGCGTGATATGGCCGTAAGCGGATATCTTACAACATTTTTACCATTAAACCATTAGTTTGCTTCCCTTATTCTATTAACTTTTCATCATTCATTCAAACCTGCTTTTTAATCACACTGTTTTTACACTTTTTATTAAATTTTCCCTTTCAAAACACATATTTAAACTGCATGAGAATTAAAACACACACACATCCAAATAAATATAAATTCTACTATCTTAGGCGATTAAATAATAAACAGACTGAAAAACAAAAAGAGAACATAATTTATTTGGGAATTTAATGTGCCGCATAAAAATTTAACGTAAAGCGAATACCCACTCCCAGGACGCGAGGTTGTAATGATTTATATCTACCGCCAACTATTTCAGCCTTGAGTAATCGCAAACACTAGTAGTACCCTATTACTGTTTGTCGCATCATTTGCTACACCTGGTATTCCCAAGTGGTCACCCATCTAAGTACTGACCAGGCTCTACGTTGCTTAACTTCGGTGATCGGACGAGAACCGGTGTTTTCAGCGTGATATGGCCGTAAGCGGATATCTTACAACATTTTTACCATTAAACCATTAGTTTGCTTCCCTTATTCTATTTACTTTTCATCATTCATTCAAACCTGCTTTTTAATCACACTGTTTTTACACTTTTTATTAAATTTACCCTTTCAAAACACATATTTAAACTGCATGAGAATTAAAACACACACACATCCAAATAAATATAAATTCTACTATCTTAGGCGATTAAATAATAAACAGACTGAAAAACAAAAAGAGAACATAATTTATTTGGGAATTTAATGTGCCGCATAAAAATTTAACGTAAAGCGAATACCCACTCCCAGGACGCGAGGTTGTAATGATTTATATCTACCGCCAACTATTTCAGCCTTGAGTAATCGCAAACACTAGTAGTACCCTATTACTGTTTGTCGCATCATTTGCTAAAAAAAAAAAAAAAAAAAAGAAGAAAAATTAGATGCTTACAGAACCTGGTATTCCCAAGTGGTCACCCATCTAAGTACTGACCAGGCTCTACGTTGCTTAACTTCGGTGATCGGACGAGAACCGGTGTTTTCAGCGTGATATGGCCGTAAGCGGATATCTTACAACATTTTTACCATTAAACCATTAGTTTGCTTCCCTTATTCTATTTACTTTTCATCATTCATTCAAACCTGCTTTTTAATCACACTGTTTTTACACTTTTTATTAAATTTACCCTTTCAAAACACATATTTAAACTGCATGAGAATTAAAACACACACACATCCAAATAAATATAAATTCTACTATCTTAGGCGATTAAATAATAAACAGACTGAAAAACAAAAAGAGAACATAATTTATTTGGGAATTTAATGTGCCGCATAAAAATTTAACGTAAAGCGAATACCCACTCCCAGGACGCGAGGTTGTAATGATTTATATCTACCGCCAACTATTTCAGCCTTGAGTAATCGCAAACACTAGTAGTACCCTATTACTGTTTGTCGCATCATTTGCTAAAAAAAAAAAAAAAAAAGAAGAAAAATTAGATGCTTACAGCACCTGGTATTCCCAAGTGGTCACCCATCTAAGTACTGACCAGGCTCTACGTTGCTTAACTTCGGTGATCGGACGAGAACCGGTGTTTTCAGCGTGATATGGCCGTAAGCGGATATCTTACAACATTTTTACCATTAAACCATTAGTTTGCTTCCCTTATTCTATTTACTTTTCATCATTCATTCAAACCTGCTTTTTAATCACACTGTTTTTACACTTTTTATTAAATTTACCCTTTCAAAACACATATTTAAACTGCATGAGAATTAAAACACACACACATCCAAATAAATATAAATTCTACTATCTTAGGCGATTAAATAATAAACAGACTGAAAAACAAAAAGAGAACATAATTTATTTGGGAATTTAATGTGCCGCATAAAAATTTAACGTAAAGCGAATACCCACTCCCAGGACGCGAGGTTGTAATGATTTATATCTACCGCCAACTATTTCAGCCTTGAGTAATCGCAAACACTAGTAGTACCCTATTACTGTTTGTCGCATCATTTGCTAAAAAAAAAAAAAAAAAAAAAAAAAAAAAGAAGAAAAGTTAGATGCTTACAGCACCTGGTATTCCCAAGTGGTCACCCATCTAAGTACTGACCAGGCTCTACGTTGCTTAACTTCGGTGATCGGACGAGAACCGGTGTTTTCAGCGTGATATGGCTGTAAGCGGATATCTTACAATATTTTTACCATTAAACCATTAGTTTGCTTCCCTTATTCTATTTACTTTTCATCATTCATTCAAACCTGCTTTTTAATCACACTGTTTTTACACTTTTTATTAAATTTACCCTTTCAAAACACATATTTAAACTGCATGAGAATTAAAACACACACACATCCAAATAAATATAAATTCTACTATCTTAGGCGATTAAATAATAAACAGACTGAAAAACAAAAAGAGAACATAATTTATTTGGGAATTTAATGTGCCGCATAAAAATTTAACGTAAAGCGAATACCCACTCCCAGGACGCGAGGTTGTAATGATTTATATCTACCGCCAACTATTTCAGCCTTGAGTAATCGCAAACACTAGTAGTACCCTATTACTGTTTGTCGCATCATTTGCTAAAAAAAAAAAAAAAGAAGAAAAATTAGATGCTTACAGCACCTGGTATTCCCAAGTGGTCACCCATCTAAGTACTGACCAGGCTCTACGTTGCTTAACTTCGGTGATCGGACGAGAACCGGTGTTTTCAGCGTGATATGGCCGTAAGCGGATATCTTACAACATTTTTACCATTAAACCATTAGTTTGCTTCCCTTATTCTATTTACTTTTCATCATTCATTCAAACCTGCTTTTTAATCACACTGTTTTTACACTTTTTATTAAATTTACCCTTTCAAAACACATATTTAAACTGCATGAGAATTAAAACACACACACATCCAAATAAATATAAATTCTACTATCTTAGGCGATTAAATAATAAACAGACTGAAAAACAAAAAGAGAACATAATTTATTTGGGAATTTAATGTGCCGCATAAAAATTTAACGTAAAGCGAATACCCACTCCCAGGACGCGAGGTTGTAATGATTTATATCTACCGCCAACTATTTCAGCCTTGAGTAATCGCAAACACTAGTAGTACCCTATTACTGTTTGTCGCATCATTTGCTAAAAAAAAAAAAAAAAAAGAAGAAAAATTAGATGCTTACAGCACCTGGTATTCCCAAGTGGTCACCCATCTAAGTACTGACCAGGCTCTACGTTGCTTAACTTCGGTGATCGGACGAGAACCGGTGTTTTCAGCGTGATATGGCCGTAAGCGGATATCTTACAACATTTTTACCATTAAACCATTAGTTTGCTTCCCTTATTCTATTTACTTTTCATCATTCATTCAAACCTGCTTTTTAATCACACTGTTTTTACACTTTTTATTAAATTTACCCTTTCAAAACACATATTTAAACTGCATGAGAATTAAAACACACACACATCCAAATAAATATAAATTCTACTATCTTAGGCGATTAAATAATAAACAGACTGAAAAACAAAAAGAGAACATAATTTATTTGGGAATTTAATGTGCCGCATAAAAATTTAACGTAAAGCGAATACCCACTCCCAGGACGCGAGGTTGTAATGATTTATATCTACCGCCAACTATTTCAGCCTTGAGTAATCGCAAACACTAGTAGTACCCTATTACTGTTTGTCGCATCATTTGCTAAAAAAAAAAAAAAAAAAAAGAAGAAAAATTAGATGCTTACAGCACCTGGTATTCCCAAGTGGTCACCCATCTAAGTACTGACCAGGCTCTACGTTGCTTAACTTCGGTGATCGGACGAGAACCGGTGTTTTCAGCGTGATATGGCCGTAAGCGGATATCTTACAACATTTTTACCATGAAACCATTAGTTTGCTTCCCTTATTCTATTTACTTTTCATCATTCATTCAAACCTGCTTTTTAATCACACTGTTTTTACACTTTTTATTAAATTTACCCTTTCAAAACACATATTTAAACTGCATGAGAATTAAAACACACACACATCCAAATAAATATAAATTCTACTATCTTAGGCGATTAAATAATAAACAGACTGAAAAACAAAAAGAGAACATAATTTATTTGGGAATTTAATGTGCCGCATAAAAATTTAACGTAAAGCGAATACCCACTCCCAGGACGCGAGGTTGTAATGATTTATATCTACCGCCAACTATTTCAGCCTTGAGTAATCGCAAACACTAGTAGTACCCTATTACTGTTTGTCGCATCATTTGCTAAAAAAAAAAAAAAAAAAGAAGAAAAATTAGATGCTTACAGCACCTGGTATTCCCAAGTGGTCACCCATCTAAGTACTGACCAGGCTCTACGTTGCTTAACTTCGGTGATCGGACGAGAACCGGTGTTTTCAGCGTGATATGGCCGTAAGCGGATATCTTACAACATTTTTACCATTAAACCATTAGTTTGCTTCCCTTATTCTATTTACTTTTCATCATTCATTCAAACCTGCTTTTTAATCACACTGTTTTTACACTTTTTATTAAATTTACCCTTTCAAAACACATATTTAAACTGCATGAGAATTAAAACACACACACATCCAAATAAATATAAATTCTACTATCTTAGGCGATTAAATAATAAACAGACTGAAAAACAAAAAGAGAACATAATTTATTTGGGAATTTAATGTGCCGCATAAAAATTTAACGTAAAGCGAATACCCACTCCCAGGACGCGAGGTTGTAATGATTTATATCTACCGCCAACTATTTCAGCCTTGAGTAATCGCAAACACTAGTAGTACCCTATTACTGTTTGTCGCATCATTTGCTAAAAAAAAAAAAAAAAAAAAAAAAAAAAAGAAGAAAAATTAGATGCTTACAGCACCTGGTATTCCCAAGTGGTCACCCATCTAAGTACTGACCAGGCTCTACGTTGCTTAACTTCGGTGATCGGACGAGAACCGGTGTTTTCAGCGTGATATGGCCGTAAGCGGATATCTTACAACATTTTTACCATTAAACCATTAGTTTGCTTCCCTTATTCTATTAACTTTTCATCATTCATTCAAACCTGCTTTTTAATCACACTGTTTTTACACTTTTTATTAAATTTTCCCTTTCAAAACACATATTTAAACTGCATGAGAATTAAAACACACACACATCCAAATAAATATAAATTCTACTATCTTAGGCGATTAAATAATAAACAGACTGAAAAACAAAAAGAGAACATAATTTATTTGGGAATTTAATGTGCCGCATAAAAATTTAACGTAAAGCGAATACCCACTCCCAGGACGCGAGGTTGTAATGATTTATATCTACCGCCAACTATTTCAGCCTTGAGTAATCGCAAACACTAGTAGTACCCTATTACTGTTTGTCGCATCATTTGCTACACCTGGTATTCCCAAGTGGTCACCCATCTAAGTACTGACCAGGCTCTACGTTGCTTAACTTCGGTGATCGGACGAGAACCGGTGTTTTCAGCGTGATATGGCCGTAAGCGGATATCTTACAACATTTTTACCATTAAACCATTAGTTTGCTTCCCTTATTCTATTTACTTTTCATCATTCATTCAAACCTGCTTTTTAATCACACTGTTTTTACACTTTTTATTAAATTTACCCTTTCAAAACACATATTTAAACTGCATGAGAATTAAAACACACACACATCCAAATAAATATAAATTCTACTATCTTAGGCGATTAAATAATAAACAGACTGAAAAACAAAAAGAGAACATAATTTATTTGGGAATTTAATGTGCCGCATAAAAATTTAACGTAAAGCGAATACCCACTCCCAGGACGCGAGGTTGTAATGATTTATATCTACCGCCAACTATTTCAGCCTTGAGTAATCGCAAACACTAGTAGTACCCTATTACTGTTTGTCGCATCATTTGCTAAAAAAAAAAAAAAAAAAAGAAGAAAAATTAGATGCTTACAGAACCTGGTATTCCCAAGTGGTCACCCATCTAAGTACTGACCAGGCTCTACGTTGCTTAACTTCGGTGATCGGACGAGAACCGGTGTTTTCAGCGTGATATGGCCGTAAGCGGATATCTTACAACATTTTTACCATTAAACCATTAGTTTGCTTCCCTTATTCTATTTACTTTTCATCATTCATTCAAACCTGCTTTTTAATCACACTGTTTTTACACTTTTTATTAAATTTACCCTTTCAAAACACATATTTAAACTGCATGAGAATTAAAACACACACACATCCAAATAAATATAAATTCTACTATCTTAGGCGATTAAATAATAAACAGACTGAAAAACAAAAAGAGAACATAATTTATTTGGGAATTTAATGTGCCGCATAAAAATTTAACGTAAAGCGAATACCCACTCCCAGGACGCGAGGTTGTAATGATTTATATCTACCGCCAACTATTTCAGCCTTGAGTAATCGCAAACACTAGTAGTACCCTATTACTGTTTGTCGCATCATTTGCTAAAAAAAAAAAAAAAAAAAAAAAAAAAAAAGAAGAAAAGTTAGATGCTTACAGCACCTGGTATTCCCAAGTGGTCACCCATCTAAGTACTGACCAGGCTCTACGTTGCTTAACTTCGGTGATCGGACGAGAACCGGTGTTTTCAGCGTGATATGGCTGTAAGCGGATATCTTACAATATTTTTACCATTAAACCATTAGTTTGCTTCCCTTATTCTATTTACTTTTCATCATTCATTCAAACCTGCTTTTTAATCACACTGTTTTTACACTTTTTATTAAATTTACCCTTTCAAAACACATATTTAAACTGCATGAGAATTAAAACACACACACATCCAAATAAATATAAATTCTACTATCTTAGGCGATTAAATAATAAACAGACTGAAAAACAAAAAGAGAACATAATTTATTTGGGAATTTAATGTGCCGCATAAAAATTTAACGTAAAGCGAATACCCACTCCCAGGACGCGAGGTTGTAATGATTTATATCTACCGCCAACTATTTCAGCCTTGAGTAATCGCAAACACTAGTAGTACCCTATTACTGTTTGTCGCATCATTTGCTAAAAAAAAAAAAAAAGAAGAAAAATTAGATGCTTACAGCACCTGGTATTCCCAAGTGGTCACCCATCTAAGTACTGACCAGGCTCTACGTTGCTTAACTTCGGTGATCGGACGAGAACCGGTGTTTTCAGCGTGATATGGCCGTAAGCGGATATCTTACAACATTTTTACCATTAAACCATTAGTTTGCTTCCCTTATTCTATTTACTTTTCATCATTCATTCAAACCTGCTTTTTAATCACACTGTTTTTACACTTTTTATTAAATTTACCCTTTCAAAACACATATTTAAACTGCATGAGAATTAAAACACACACACATCCAAATAAATATAAATTCTACTATCTTAGGCGATTAAATAATAAACAGACTGAAAAACAAAAAGAGAACATAATTTATTTGGGAATTTAATGTGCCGCATAAAAATTTAACGTAAAGCGAATACCCACTCCCAGGACGCGAGGTTGTAATGATTTATATCTACCGCCAACTATTTCAGCCTTGAGTAATCGCAAACACTAGTAGTACCCTATTACTGTTTGTCGCATCATTTGCTAAAAAAAAAAAAAAAAAAGAAGAAAAATTAGATGCTTACAGCACCTGGTATTCCCAAGTGGTCACCCATCTAAGTACTGACCAGGCTCTACGTTGCTTAACTTCGGTGATCGGACGAGAACCGGTGTTTTCAGCGTGATATGGCCGTAAGCGGATATCTTACAACATTTTTACCATTAAACCATTAGTTTGCTTCCCTTATTCTATTTACTTTTCATCATTCATTCAAACCTGCTTTTTAATCACACTGTTTTTACACTTTTTATTAAATTTACCCTTTCAAAACACATATTTAAACTGCATGAGAATTAAAACACACACACATCCAAATAAATATAAATTCTACTATCTTAGGCGATTAAATAATAAACAGACTGAAAAACAAAAAGAGAACATAATTTATTTGGGAATTTAATGTGCCGCATAAAAATTTAACGTAAAGCGAATACCCACTCCCAGGACGCGAGGTTGTAATGATTTATATCTACCGCCAACTATTTCAGCCTTGAGTAATCGCAAACACTAGTAGTACCCTATTACTGTTTGTCGCATCATTTGCTAAAAAAAAAAAAAAAAAAAAGAAGAAAAATTAGATGCTTACAGCACCTGGTATTCCCAAGTGGTCACCCATCTAAGTACTGACCAGGCTCTACGTTGCTTAACTTCGGTGATCGGACGAGAACCGGTGTTTTCAGCGTGATATGGCCGTAAGCGGATATCTTACAACATTTTTACCATGAAACCATTAGTTTGCTTCCCTTATTCTATTTACTTTTCATCATTCATTCAAACCTGCTTTTTAATCACACTGTTTTTACACTTTTTATTAAATTTACCCTTTCAAAACACATATTTAAACTGCATGAGAATTAAAACACACACACATCCAAATAAATATAAATTCTACTATCTTAGGCGATTAAATAATAAACAGACTGAAAAACAAAAAGAGAACATAATTTATTTGGGAATTTAATGTGCCGCATAAAAATTTAACGTAAAGCGAATACCCACTCCCAGGACGCGAGGTTGTAATGATTTATATCTACCGCCAACTATTTCAGCCTTGAGTAATCGCAAACACTAGTAGTACCCTATTACTGTTTGTCGCATCATTTGCTAAAAAAAAAAAAAAAAAAGAAGAAAAATTAGATGCTTACAGCACCTGGTATTCCCAAGTGGTCACCCATCTAAGTACTGACCAGGCTCTACGTTGCTTAACTTCGGTGATCGGACGAGAACCGGTGTTTTCAGCGTGATATGGCCGTAAGCGGATATCTTACAACATTTTTACCATTAAACCATTAGTTTGCTTCCCTTATTCTATTTACTTTTCATCATTCATTCAAACCTGCTTTTTAATCACACTGTTTTTACACTTTTTATTAAATTTACCCTTTCAAAACACATATTTAAACTGCATGAGAATTAAAACACACACACATCCAAATAAATATAAATTCTACTATCTTAGGCGATTAAATAATAAACAGACTGAAAAACAAAAAGAGAACATAATTTATTTGGGAATTTAATGTGCCGCATAAAAATTTAACGTAAAGCGAATACCCACTCCCAGGACGCGAGGTTGTAATGATTTATATCTACCGCCAACTATTTCAGCCTTGAGTAATCGCAAACACTAGTAGTACCCTATTACTGTTTGTCGCATCATTTGCTAAAAAAAAAAAAAAAAAAAAAAAAAAAAGAAGAAAAATTAGATGCTTACAGCACCTGGTATTCCCAAGTGGTCACCCATCTAAGTACTGACCAGGCTCTACGTTGCTTAACTTCGGTGATCGGACGAGAACCGGTGTTTTCAGCGTGATATGGCCGTAAGCGGATATCTTACAACATTTTTACCATTAAACCATTAGTTTGCTTCCCTTATTCTATTAACTTTTCATCATTCATTCAAACCTGCTTTTTAATCACACTGTTTTTACACTTTTTATTAAATTTTCCCTTTCAAAACACATATTTAAACTGCATGAGAATTAAAACACACACACATCCAAATAAATATAAATTCTACTATCTTAGGCGATTAAATAATAAACAGACTGAAAAACAAAAAGAGAACATAATTTATTTGGGAATTTAATGTGCCGCATAAAAATTTAACGTAAAGCGAATACCCACTCCCAGGACGCGAGGTTGTAATGATTTATATCTACCGCCAACTATTTCAGCCTTGAGTAATCGCAAACACTAGTAGTACCCTATTACTGTTTGTCGCATCATTTGCTAAAAAAAAAAAAAAAAAAGAAGAAAAATTAGATGCTTATAGCACCTGGTATTCCCAAGTGGTCACCCATCTAAGTACTGACCAGGCTCTACGTTGCTTAACTTCGGTGATCGGACGAGAACCGGTGTTTTCAGCGTGATATGGCCGTAAGCGGATATCTTACAACATTTTTACCATTAAACCATTAGTTTGCTTCCCTTATTCTATTTACTTTTCATCATTCATTCAAACCTGCTTTTTAATCACACTGTTTTTACACTTTTTATTAAATTTACCCTTTCAAAACACATATTTAAACTGCATGAGAATTAAAACACACACACATCCAAATAAATATAAATTCTACTATCTTAGGCGATTAAATAATAAACAGACTGAAAAACAAAAAGAGAACATAATTTATTTGGGAATTTAATGTGCCGCATAAAAATTTAACGTAAAGCGAATACCCACTCCCAGGACGCGAGGTTGTAATGATTTATATCTACCGCCAACTATTTCAGCCTTGAGTAATCGCAAACACTAGTAGTACCCTATTACTGTTTGTCGCATCATTTGCTAAAAAAAAAAAAAAAAAAAAAGAAGAAAAATTAGATGCTTACAGCACCTGGTATTCCCAAGTGGTCACCCATCTAAGTACTGACCAGGCTCTACGTTGCTTAACTTCGGTGATCGGACGAGAACCGGTGTTTTCAGCGTGATATGGCCGTAAGCGAATATCTTACAACATTTTTACCATTAAACCATTAGTTTGCTTCCCTTATTCTATTTACTTTTCATCATTCATTCAAACCTGCTTTTTAATCACACTGTTTTTACACTTTTTATTAAATTTACCCTTTCAAAACACATATTTAAACTGCATGAGAATTAAAACACACACACATCCAAATAAATATAAATTCTACTATCTTAGGCGATTAAATAATAAACAGACTGAAAAACAAAAAGAGAACATAATTTATTTATGAATTTAATGTGCCGCATAAAAATTTAACGTAAAGTGAATACCCACTCCCAGGACGCGAGGTTGTAATGATTTATATCTACCGCCAACTATTTCAGCCTTGAGTAATCGCAAACACTAGTAGTACCCTATTACTGTTTGTCGCATCATTTGCTAAAAAAAAAAAAAAAAAAAGAAGAAAAATTAGATGCTTACAGCACCTGGTATTCCCAAGTGGTCACCCATCTAAGTACTGACCAGGCTCTACGTTGCTTAACTTCGGTGATCGGACGAGAACCGGTGTTTTCAGCGTGATATGGCCGTAAGCGGATATCTTACAACATTTTTACCATTAAACCATTAGTTTGCTTCCCTTATTCTATTTACTTTTCATCATTCATTCAAACCTGCTTTTTAATCACACTGTTTTTACACTTTTTATTAAATTTACCCTTTCAAAACACATATTTAAACTGCATGAGAATTAAAACACACACACATCCAAATAAATATAAATTCTACTATCTTAGGCGATTAAATAATAAACAGACTGAAAAACAAAAAGAGAACATAATTTATTTGGGAATTTAATGTGCCGCATAAAAATTTAACGTAAAGCGAATACCCACTCCCAGGACGCGAGGTTGTAATGATTTATATCTACCGCCAACTATTTCAGCCTTGAGTAATCGCAAACACTAGTAGTACCCTATTACTGTTTGTCGCATCATTTGCTAAAAAAAAAAAAAAAAAAAAGAAGAAAAATTAGATGCTTACAGCACCTGGTATTCCCAAGTGGTCACCCATCTAAGTACTGACCAGGCTCTACGTTGCTTAACTTCGGTGATCGGACGAGAACCGGTGTTTTCAGCGTGATATGGCCGTAAGCGGATATCTTACAACATTTTTACCATTAAACCATTAGTTTGCTTCCCTTATTCTATTTACTTTTCATCATTCATTCAAACCTGCTTTTTAATCACACTGTTTTTACACTTTTTACTAAATTTACCCTTTCAAAACACATATTTAAACTGCATGAGAATTAAAACACACACACATCCAAATAAATATAAATTCTACTATCTTAGGCGATTAAATAATAAACAGACTGAAAAACAAAAAGAGAACATAATTTATTTGGGAATTTAATGTGCCGCATAAAAATTTAACGTAAAGCGAATACCCACTCCCAGGACGCGAGGTTGTAATGATTTATATCTACCGCCAACTATTTCAGCCTTGAGTAATCGCAAACACTAGTAGTACCCTATTACTGTTTGTCGCATCATTTGCTAAAAAAAAAAAAAAAAAAAAGAAGAAAAATTAGATGCTTACAGCACCTGGTATTCCCAAGTGGTCACCCATCTAAGTACTGACCAGGCTCTACGTTGCTTAACTTCGGTGATCGGACGAGAACCGGTGTTTTCAGCGTGATATGGCCGTAAGCGGATATCTTACAACATTTTTACCATTAAACCATTAGTTTGCTTCCCTTATTCTATTTACTTTTCATCATTCATTCAAACCTGCTTTTTAATCACACTGTTTTTTGCACTTTTTATTAAATTTACCCTTTCAAAACACATATTTAAACTGCATGAGAATTAAAACACACACACATCCAAATAAATATAAATTCTACTATCTTAGGCGATTAAATAATAAACAGACTGAAAAACAAAAAGAGAACACAATTTATTTGGGAATTTAATGTGCCGCATAAAAATTTAACGTAAAGCGAATACCCACTCCCAGGACGCGAGGTTGTAATGATTTATATCTACCGCCAACTATTTCAGCCTTGAGTAATCGCAAACACTAGTAGTACCCTATTACTGTTTGTCGCATCATTTGCTAAAAAAAAAAAAAAAAAAAAGAAGAAAAATTAGATGCTTACAGCACCTGGTATTCCCAAGTGGTCACCCATCTAAGTACTGACCAGGCTCTACGTTGCTTAACTTCGGTGATCGGACGAGAACCGGTGTTTTCAGCGTGATATGGCCGTAAGCGGATATCTTACAACATTTTTACCATTAAACCATTAGTTTGCTTCCCTTATTCTATTTACTTTTCATCATTCATTCAAACCTGCTTTTTAATCACACTGTTTTTACACTTTTTACTAAATTTACCCTTTCAAAACACATATTTAAACTGCATGAGAATTAAAACACACACACATCCAAATAAATATAAATTCTACTATCTTAGGCGATTAAATAATAAACAGACTGAAAAACAAAAAGAGAACATAATTTATTTGGGAATTTAATGTGCCGCATAAAAATTTAACGTAAAGCGAATACCCACTCCCAGGACGCGAGGTTGTAATGATTTATATCTACCGCCAACTATTTCAGCCTTGAGTAATCGCAAACACTAGTAGTACCCTATTACTGTTTGTCGCATCATTTGCTAAAAAAAAAAAAAAAAAAAAGAAGAAAAATTAGATGCTTACAGCACCTGGTATTCCCAAGTGGTCACCCATCTAAGTACTGACCAGGCTCTACGTTGCTTAACTTCGGTGATCGGACGAGAACCGGTGTTTTCAGCGTGATATGGCCGTAAGCGGATATCTTACAACATTTTTACCATTAAACCATTAGTTTGCTTCCCTTATTCTATTTACTTTTCATCATTCATTCAAACCTGCTTTTTAATCACACTGTTTTTACACTTTTTATTAAATTTACCCTTTCAAAACACATATTTAAACTGCATGAGAATTAAAACACACACACATCCAAATAAATATAAATTCTACTATCTTAGGCGATTAAATAATAAACAGACTGAAAAACAAAAAGAGAACACAATTTATTTGGGAATTTAATGTGCCGCATAAAAATTTAACGTAAAGCGAATACCCACTCCCAGGACGCGAGGTTGTAATGATTTATATCTACCGCCAACTATTTCAGCCTTGAGTAATCGCAAACACTAGTAGTACCCTATTACTGTTTGTCGCATCATTTGCTAAAAAAAAAAAAAAAAAAAGAAGAAAAATTAGATGCTTACAGCACCTGGTATTCCCAAGTGGTCATCCATCTAAGTACTGACCAGGCTCTACGTTGCTTAACTTCGGTGATCGGACGAGAACCGGTGTTTCCACGTGATATGGCCGTAAGCGGATATCTTACAACATTTTTACCATTAAACCATTAGTTTGCTTCCCTTATTCTATTTACTTTTCATCATTCATTCAAACCTGCTTTTTAATCACACTGTTTTTACACTTTTTATTAAATTTACCCTTTCAAAACACATATTTAAACTGCATGAGAATTAAAACACACACACATCCAAATAAATATAAATTCTACTATCTTAGGCGATTAAATAATAAACAGACTGAAAAACAAAAAGAGAACATAATTTATTTGGGAATTTAATGTGCCGCATAAAAATTTAACGTAAAGCGAATACCCACTCCCAGGACGCGAGGTTGTAATGATTTATATCTACCGCCAACTATTTCAGCCTTGAGTAATCGCAAACACTAGTAGTACCCTATTACTGTTTGTCGCATCATTTGCTAAAAAAAAAAAAAAAAAAAAGAAGAAAAATTAGATGCTTACAGCACCTGGTATTCCCAAGTGGTCACCCATCTAAGTACTGACCAGGCTCTACGTTGCTTAACTTCGGTGATCGGACGAGAACCGGTGTTTTCAGCGTGATATGGCCGTAAGCGGATATCTTACAACATTTTTACCATTAAACCATTAGTTTGCTTCCCTTATTCTATTTACTTTTCATCATTCATTCAAACCTGCTTTTTAATCACACTGTTTTTACACTTTTTTATTAAATTTACCCTTTCAAAACACATATTTAAACTGCATGAGAATTAAAACACACACACATCCAAATAAATATAAATTCTACTATCTTAGGCGATTAAATAATAAACAGACTGAAAAACAAAAAGAGAACATAATTTATTTGGGAATTTAATGTGCCGCATAAAAATTTAACGTAAAGCGAATACGCACTCCCAGGACGCGAGGTTGTAATGATTTATATCTACCGCCAACTATTTCAGCCTTGAGTAATCGCAAACACTAGTAGTACCCTATTACTGTTTGTCGCATCATTTGCTAAAAAAAAAAAAAAAAAAAAAGAAGAAAAATTAGATGCTTACAGCACCTGGTATTCCCAAGTGGTCACCCATCTAAGTACTGACCAGGCTCTACGTTGCTTAACTTCGGTGATCGGACGAGAACCGGTGTTTTCAGCGTGATATGGCCGTAAGCGGATATCTTACAACATTTTTACCATTAAACCATTAGTTTGCTTCCCTTATTCTATTTACTTTTCATCATTCATTCAAACCTGCTTTTTAATCACACTGTTTTTACACTTTTTATTAAATTTACCCTTTCAAAACACATATTTAAACTGCATGAGAATTAAAACACACACACATCCAAATAAATATAAATTCTACTATCTTAGGCGATTAAATAATAAACAGACTGAAAAACAAAAAGAGAACATAATTTATTTATGAATTTAATGTGCCGCATAAAAATTTAACGTAAAGTGAATACCCACTCCCAGGACGCGAGGTTGTAATGATTTATATCTACCGCCAACTATTTCAGCCTTGAGTAATCGCAAACACTAGTAGTACCCTATTACTGTTTGTCGCATCATTTGCTAAAAAAAAAAAAAAAAAAAAGAAGAAAAATTAGATGCTTACAGCACCTGGTATTCCCAAGTGGTCACCCATCTAAGTACTGACCAGGCTCTACGTTGCTTAACTTCGGTGATCGGACGAGAACCGGTGTTTTCAGCGTGATATGGCCGTAAGCGGATATCTTACAACATTTTTACCATTAAACCATTAGTTTGCTTCCCTTATTCTATTTACTTTTCATCATTCATTCAAACCTGCTTTTTAATCACACTGTTTTTACACTTTTTATTAAATTTACCCTTTCAAAACACATATTTAAACTGCATGAGAATTAAAACACACACACATCCAAATAAATATAAATTCTACTATCTTAGGCGATTAAATAATAAACAGACTGAAAAACAAAAAGAGAACATAATTTATTTGGGAATTTAATGTGCCGCATAAAAATTTAACGTAAAGCAAATACCCACTCCCAGGACGCGAGGTTGTAATGATTTATATCTACCGCCAACTATTTCAGCCTTGAGTAATCGCAAACACTAGTAGTACCCTATTACTGTTTGTCGCATCATTTGCTAAAAAAAAAAAAAAAAAGAAGAAAAATTAGATGCTTACAGCACCTGGTATTCCCAAGTTGTCACCCATCTAAGTACTGACCAGGCTCTACGTTGCTTAACTTCGGTGATCGGACGAGAACCGGTGTTTTCAGCGTGATATGGCCGTAAGCGGATATCTTACAACATTTTTACCATTAAACCATTAGTTTGCTTCCCTTATTCTATTTACTTTTCATCATTCATTCAAACCTGCTTTTTAATCACACTGTTTTTACACTTTTTACTAAATTTACCCTTTCAAAACACATATTTAAACTGCATGAGAATTAAAACACACACACATCCAAATAAATATAAATTCTACTATCTTAGGCGATTAAATAATAAACAGAGTGAAAAACAAAAAGAGAACATAATTTATTTGGGAATTTAATGTGCCGCATAAAAATTTAACGTAAAGCGAATACCCACTCCCAGGACGCGAGGTTGTAATGATTTATATCTACCGCCAACTATTTCAGCCTTGAGTAATCGCAAACACTAGTAGTACCCTATTACTGTTTGTCGCATCATTTGCTAAAAAAAAAAAAAAAAAAAAAGAAGAAAAATTAGATGCTTACAGCACCTGGTATTCCCAAGTGGTCACCCATCTAAGTACTGACCAGGCTCTACGTTGCTTAACTTCGGTGATCGGACGAGAACCGGTGTTTTCAGCGTGATATGGCCGTAAGCGGATATCTTACAACATTTTTACCATTAAACCATTAGTTTGCTTCCCTTATTCTATTTACTTTTCATCATTCATTCAAACCTGCTTTTTAATCACACTGTTTTTACACTTTTTATTAAATTTACCCTTTCAAAACACATATTTAAACTGCATGAGAATTAAAACACACACACATCCAAATAAATATAAATTCTACTATCTTAGGCGATTAAATAATAAACAGACTGAAAAACAAAAAGAGAACATAATTTATTTATGAATTTAATGTGCCGCATAAAAATTTAACGTAAAGTGAATACCCA
>CAUVYP010001326.1:12500-42500 GCA_963556195.1 Sepiola atlantica | reverse complement strand
CATAATTTATTTGGGAATTTAATGTGCCGCATAAAAATTTAACGTAAAGCGAATACCCACTCCCAGGACGCGAGGTTGTAATGATTTATATCTACCGCCAACTATTTCAGCCTTGAGTAATCGCAAACACTAGTAGTACCCTATTACTGTTTGTCGCATCATTTGCTAAAAAAAAAAAAAAAAAAAAAGAAGAAAAATTAGATGCTTACAGCACCTGGTATTCCCAAGTGGTCACCCATCTAAGTACTGACCAGGCTCTACGTTGCTTAACTTCGGTGATCGGACGAGAACCGGTGTTTTCAGCGTGATATGGCCGTAAGCGGATATCTTACAACATTTTTACCATTAAACCATTAGTTTGCTTCCCTTATTCTATTTACTTTTCATCATTCATTCAAACCTGCTTTTTAATCACACTGTTTTTACACTTTTTATTAAATTTACCCTTTCAAAACACATATTTAAACTGCATGAGAATTAAAACACACACACATCCAAATAAATATAAATTCTTCTATCTTAGGCGATTAAATAATAAACAGACTGAAAAACAAAAAGAGAACATAATTTATTTGGGAATTTAATGTGCCGCATAAAAATTTAACGTAAAGCGAATACCCACTCCCAGGACGCGAGGTTGTAATGATTTATATCTACCGCCAACTATTTCAGCCTTGAGTAATCGCAAACACTAGTAGTACCCTATTACTGTTTGTCGCATCATTTGCTAAAAAAAAAAAAAAAAAAAAAGAAGAAAAATTAGATGCTTACAGCACCTGGTATTCCCAAGTGGTCACCCATCTAAGTACTGACCAGGCTCTACGTTGCTTAACTTCGGTGATCGGACGAGAACCGGTGTTTTCAGCGTGATATGGCCGTAAGCGGATATCTTACAACATTTTTACCATTAAACCATTAGTTTGCTTCCCTTATTCTATTTACTTTTCATCATTCATTCAAACCTGCTTTTTAATCACACTGTTTTTACACTTTTTATTAAATTTACCCTTTCAAAACACATATTTAAACTGCATGAGAATTAAAACACACACACATCCAAATAAATATAAATTCTACTATCTTAGGCGATTAAATAATAAACAGACTGAAAAACAAAAAGAGAACATAATTTATTTGGGAATTTAATGTGCCGCATAAAAATTTAACGTAAAGCGAATACCCACTCCCAGGACGCGAGGTTGTAATGATTTATATCTACCGCCAACTATTTCAGCCTTGAGTAATCGCAAACACTAGTAGTACCCTATTACTGTTTGTCGCATCATTTGCTAAAAAAAAAAAAAAAAAAAAAAGAAGAAAAATTAGATGTTTACAGCACCTGGTATTCCCAAGTGGTCACCCATCTAAGTACTGACCAGGCTCTACGTTGCTTAACTTCGGTGATCGGACGAGAACCGGTGTTTTCAGCGTGATATGGCCGTAAGCGGATATCTTACAACATTTTTACCATTAAACCATTAGTTTGCTTCCCTTATTCTATTAACTTTTCATCATTCATTCAAACCTGCTTTTTAATCACACTGTTTTTACACTTTTTATTAAATTTTCCCTTTCAAAACACATATTTAAACTGCATGAGAATTAAAACACACACACATCCAAATAAATATAAATTCTACTATCTTAGGCGATTAAATAATAAACAGACTGAAAAACAAAAAGAGAACATAATTTATTTGGGAATTTAATGTGCCGCATAAAAATTTAACGTAAAGCGAATACCCACTCCCAGGACGCGAGGTTGTAATGATTTATATCTACCGCCAACTATTTCAGCCTTGAGTAATCGCAAACACTAGTAGTACCCTATTACTGTTTGTCGCATCATTTGCTAAAAAAAAAAAAAAAAAAAAAAGAAGAAAAATTAGATGCTTACAGCACCTGGTATTCCCAAGTGGTCACCCATCTAAGTACTTACAAGGCTCTACGTTGCTTAACTTCGGTGATCGGACGAGAACCGGTGTTTTCAGCGTGATATGGCCGTAAGCGGATATCTTACAACATTTTTACCATTAAACCATTAGTTTGCTTCCCTTATTCTATTAACTTTTCATCATTCATTCAAACATGCTTTTTAATCACACTGTTTTTACACTTTTTATTAAATTTACCCTTTCAAAACACATATTTAAACTGCATGAGAATTAAAACACACACACATCCAAATAAATATAAATTCTACTATCTTAGGCGATTAAATAATAAACAGACTGAAAAACAAAAAGAGAACATAATTTATTTGGGAATTTAATGTGCCGCATAAAAATTTAACGTAAAGCGAATACCCACTCCCAGGACGCGAGGTTGTAATGATTTATATCTACCGCCAACTATTTCAGCCTTGAGTAATCGCAAACACTAGTAGTACCCTATTACTGTTTGTCGCATCATTTGCTAAAAAAAAAAAAAAAAAAAAAGAAGAAAAATTAGATGCTTACAGCACCTGGTATTCCCAAGTGGTCACCCATCTAAGTACTGACCAGGCTCTACGTTGCTTAACTTCGGTGATCGGACGAGAACCGGTGTTTTCAGCGTGATATGGCCGTAAGCGGATATCTTACAACATTTTTACCATTAAACCATTAGTTTGCTTCCCTTATTCTATTTACTTTTCATCATTCATTCAAACCTGCTTTTTAATCACACTGTTTTTACACTTTTTATTAAATTTACCCTTTCAAAACACATATTTAAACTGCATGAGAATTAAAACACACACACATCCAAATAAATATAAATTCTACTATCTTAGGCGATTAAATAATAAACAGACTGAAAAACAAAAAGAGAACATAATTTATTTGGGAATTTAATGTGCCGCATAAAAATTTAACGTAAAGCGAATACCCACTCCCAGGACGCGAGGTTGTAATGATTTATATCTACCGCCAACTATTTCAGCCTTGAGTAATCGCAAACACTAGTAGTACCCTATTACTGTTTGTCGCATCATTTGCTAAAAAAAAAAAAAAAAAAAAAAGAAGAAAAATTAGATGCTTACAGCACCTGGTATTCCCAAGTGGTCACCCATCTAAGTACTTACAAGGCTCTACGTTGCTTAACTTCGGTGATCGGACGAGAACCGGTGTTTTCAGCGTGATATGGCCGTAAGCGGATATCTTACAACATTTTTACCATTAAACCATTAGTTTGCTTCCCTTATTCTATTAACTTTTCATCATTCATTCAAACCTGCTTTTTAATCACACTGTTTTTACACTTTTTATTAAATTTACCCTTTCAAAACACATATTTAAACTGCATGAGAATTAAAACACACACACATCCAAATAAATATAAATTCTACTATCTTAGGCGATTAAATAATAAACAGACTGAAAAACAAAAAGAGAACATAATTTATTTGGGAATTTAATGTGCCGCATAAAAATTTAACGTAAAGCGAATACCCACTCCCAGGACGCGAGGTTGTAATGATTTATATCTACCGCCAACTATTTCAGCCTTGAGTAATCGCAAACACTAGTAGTACCCTATTACTGTTTGTCGCATCATTTGCTAAAAAAAAAATAAAAAAAAAAAAAGAAGAAAAATTAGATGCTTACAGCACCTGGTATTCCCAAGTGGTCACCCATCTAAGTACTGACCAGGCTCTACGTTGCTTAACTTCGGTGATCGGACGAGAACCGGTGTTTTCAGCGTGATATGGCCGTAAGCGGATATCTTACAACATTTTTACCATTAAACCATTAGTTTGCTTCCCTTATTCTATTTACTTTTCATCATTCATTCAAACCTGCTTTTTAATCACACTGTTTTTACACTTTTTATTAAATTTACCCTTTCAAAACACATATTTAAACTGCATGAGAATTAAAACACACACACATCCAAATAAATATAAATTCTACTATCTTAGGCGATTAAATAATAAACAGACTGAAAAACAAAAAGAGAACATAATTTATTTGGGAATTTAATGTGCCGCATAAAAATTTAACGTAAAGCGAATACCCACTCCCAGGACGCGAGGTTGTAATGATTTATATCTACCGCCAACTATTTCAGCCTTGAGTAATCGCAAACACTAGTAGTACCCTATTACTGTTTGCCGCATCATTTGCTAAAAAAAAAAAAAAAAAAAAAGAAGAAAAATTAGATGCTTACAGCACCTGGTATTCCCAAGTGGTCACCCATCTAAGTACTGACCAGGCTCTACGTTGCTTAACTTCGGTGATCGGACGAGAACCGGTGTTTTCAGCGTGATATGGCCGTAAGCGGATATCTTACAACATTTTTACCATTAAACCATTAGTTTGCTTCCCTTATTCTATTTACTTTTCATCATTCATTCAAACCTGCTTTTTAATCACACTGTTTTTACACTTTTTATTAAATTTACCCTTTCAAAACACATATTTAAACTGCATGAGAATTAAAACACACACACATCCAAATAAATATAAATTCTACTATCTTAGGCGATTAAATAATAAACAGACTGAAAAACAAAAAGAGAACATAATTTATTTGGGAATTTAATGTGCCGCATAAAAATTTAACGTAAAGCGAATACCCACTCCCAGGACGCGAGGTTGTAATGATTTATATCTACCGCCAACTATTTCAGCCTTGAGTAATCGCAAACACTAGTAGTACCCTATTACTGTTTGTCGCATCATTTGCTAAAAAAAAAAAAAAAAAAAAAGAAGAAGAAAAATTAGATGCTTACAGCACCTGGTATTCCCAAGTGGTCACCCATCTAAGTACTGACCAGGCTCTACGTTGCTTAACTTCGGTGATCGGACGAGAACCGGTGTTTTCAGCGTGATATGGCCGTAAGCGGATATCTTACAACATTTTTACCATTAAACCATTAGTTTGCTTCCCTTATTCTATTAACTTTTCATCATTCATTCAAACCTGCTTTTTAATCACACTGTTTTTACACTTTTTATTAAATTTTCCCTTTCAAAACACATATTTAAACTGCATGAGAATTAAAACACACACACATCCAAATAAATATAAATTCTACTATCTTAGGCGATTAAATAATAAACAGACTGAAAAACAAAAAGAGAACATAATTTATTTGGGAATTTAATGTGCCGCATAAAAATTTAACGTAAAGCGAATACCCACTCCCAGGACGCGAGGTTGTAATGATTTATATCTACCGCCAACTATTTCAGCCTTGAGTAATCGCAAACACTAGTAGTACCCTATTACTGTTTGTCGCATCATTTGCTAAAAAAAAAAAAAAAAAAAAAAAAAAAGAAAGAAGAAAAATTAGATGCTTACAGCACCTGGTATTCCCAAGTGGTCACCCATCTAAGTACTGACCAGGCTCTACGTTGCTTAACTTCGGTGATCGGACGAGAACCGGTGTTTTCAGCGTGATATGGCCGAAAGCGGATATCTTACAACATTTTTACCATTAAACCATTAGTTTGCTTCCCTTATTCTATTAACTTTTCATCATTCATTCAAACCTGCTTTTTAATCACACTGTTTTTACACTTTTTATTAAATTTTCCCTTTCAAAACACATATTTAAACTGCATGAGAATTAAAACACACACACATCCAAATAAATATAAATTCTACTATCTTAGGCGATTAAATAATAAACAGACTGAAAAACAAAAAGAGAACATAATTTATTTGGGAATTTAATGTGCCGCATAAAAATTTAACGTAAAGCGAATACCCACTCCCAGGACGCGAGGTTGTAATGATTTATATCTACCGCCAACTATTTCAGCCTTGAGTAATCGCAAACACTAGTAGTACCCTATTACTGTTTGTCGCATCATTTGCTAAAAAAAAAAAAAAAAAAAAGAAGAAAAATTAGATGCTTACAGCACCTGGTATTCCCAAGTGGTCACCCATCTAAGTACTGACCAGGCTCTACGTTGCTTAACTTCGGTGATCGGACGAGAACCGGTGTTTTCAGCGTGATATGGCCGTAAGCGGATATCTTACAACATTTTTACCATTAAACCATTAGTTTGCTTCCCTTATTCTATTTACTTTTCATCATTCATTCAAACCTGCTTTTTAATCACACTGTTTTTACACTTTTTATTAAATTTACCCTTTCAAAACACATATTTAAACTGCATGAGAATTAAAACACACACACATCCAAATAAATATAAATTCTACTATCTTAGGCGATTAAATAATAAACAGACTGAAAAACAAAAAGAGAACATAATTTATTTGGGAATTTAATGTGCCGCATAAAAATTTAACGTAAAGCGAATACCCACTCCCAGGACGCGAGGTTGTAATGATTTATATCTACCGCCAACTATTTCAGCCTTGAGTAATCGCAAACACTAGTAGTACCCTATTACTGTTCGTCGCATCATTTGCTAAAAAAAAAAAAAAAAAAAAAAAAAAAAAAAAAAGAAGAAGAAAAATTAGATGCTTACAGCACCTGGTATTCCCAAGTGGTCACCCATCTAAGTACTGACCAGGCTCTACGTTGCTTAACTTCGGTGATCGGACGAGAACCGGTGTTTTCAGCGTGATATGGCCGTAAGCGGATATCTTACAACATTTTTACCATTAAACCATTAGTTTGCTTCCCTTATTCTATTAACTTTTTATCATTCATTCAAACCTGCTTTTTAATCACACTGTTTTTACACTTTTTATTAAATTTACCCTTTCAAAACACATATTTAAACTGCATGAGAATTAAAACACACACACATCCAAATAAATATAAATTCTACTATCTTAGGCGATTAAATAATAAACAGACTGAAAAACAAAAAGAGAACATAATTTATTTGGGAATTTAATGTGCCGCATAAAAATTTAACGTAAAGCGAATACCCACTCCCAGGACGCGAGGTTGTAATGATTTATATCTACCGCCAACTATTTCAGCCTTGAGTAATCGCAAACACTAGTAGTACCCTATTACTGTTTGTAACATCATTTGCTAAAAAAAAAATAAAAAAAAAAAGAAGAACAATTAGATGCTTACAGCACCTGGTATTCCCAAGTGGTCACCCATCTAAGTACTGACCAGGCTCTACGTTGCTTAACTTCGGTGATCGGACGAGAACCGGTGTTTTCAGCGTGATATGGCCGTAAGCGGATATCTTACAACATTTTTACCATTAAACCATTAGTTTGCTTCCCTTATTCTATTAACTTTTCATCATTCATTCAAACCTGCTTTTTAATCACACTGTTTTTACACTTTTTATTAAATTTTCCCTTTAAAAACACATATTTAAACTGCATGAGAATTAAAACACACACACATCCAAATAAATATAAATTCTACTATCTTAGGCGATTAAATAATAAACAGACTGAAAAACAAAAAGAGAACATAATTTATTTGGGAATTTAATGTGCCGCATAAAAATTTAACGTAAAGCGAATACCCACTCCCAGGACGCGAGGTTGTAATGATTTATATCTACCGCCAACTATTTCAGCCTTGAGTAATCGCAAACACTAGTAGTACCCTATTACTGTTTGTCGCATCATTTGCTAAAAAAAAAAAAAAAAAAAAGAAGAAAAATTAGATGCTTACAGCACCTGGTATTCCCAAGTGGTCACCCATCTAAGTACTGACCAGGCTCTACGTTGCTTAACTTCGGTGATCGGACGAGAACCGGTGTTTTCAGCGTGATATGGCCGTAAGCGGATATCTTACAACATTTTTACCATTAAACCATTAGTTTGCTTCCCTTATTCTATTTACTTTTCATCATTCATTCAAACCTGCTTTTTAATCACACTGTTTTTACACTTTTTATTAAATTTACCCTTTCAAAACACATATTTAAACTGCATGAGAATTAAAACACACACACATCCAAATAAATATAAATTCTACTATCTTAGGCGATTAAATAATAAACAGACTGAAAAACAAAAAGAGAACATAATTTATTTGGGAATTTAATGTGCCGCATAAAAATTTAACGTAAAGCGAATACCCACTCCCAGGACGCGAGGTTGTAATGATTTATATCTACCGCCAACTATTTCAGCCTTGAGTAATCGCAAACACTAGTAGTACCCTATTACTGTTTGTCGCATCATTTGCTAAAAAAAAAAAAAAAAAAAAAGAAGAAGAATTAGATGCTTACAGCACCTGGTATTCCCAAGTGGTCACCCATCTAAGTACTGACCAGGCTCTACGTTGCTTAACTTCGGTGATCGGACGAGAACCGGTGTTTTCAGCGTGATATGGCCGTAAGCGGATATCTTACAACATTTTTACCATTAAACCATTAGTTTGCTTCCCTTATTCTATTTACTTTTCATCATTCATTCAAACCTGCTTTTTAATCACACTGTTTTTACACTTTTTATTAAATTTACCCTTTCAAAACACATATTTAAACTGCATGAGAATTAAAACACACACACATCCAAATAAATATAAATTCTACTATCTTAGGCGATTAAATAATAAACAGACTGAAAAACAAAAAGAGAACATCATTTATTTGGGAATTTAATGTGCCGCATAAAAATTTAACGTAAAGCGAATACCCACTCCCAGGACGCGAGGTTGTAATGATTTATATCTACCGCCAACTATTTCAGCCTTGAGTAATCGCAAACACTAGTAGTACCCTATTACTGTTTGTCGCATCATTTGCTAAAAAAAAAAAAGAAGAAAAATTAGATGCTTACAGCACCTGGTATTCCCAAGTGGTCACCCATCTAAGTACTGACCAGGCTCTACGTTGCTTAACTTCGGTGATCGGACGAGAACCGGTGTTTTCAGCGTGATATGGCCGTAAGCGGATATCTTACAACATTTTTACCATTAAACCATTAGTTTGCTTCCCTTATTCTATTTACTTTTCATCATTCATTCAAACCTGCTTTTTAATCACACTGTTTTTACACTTTTTATTAAATTTACCCTTTCAAAACACATATTTAAACTGCATGAGAATTAAAACACACACATATCCAAATAAATATAAATTCTACTATCTTAGGCGATTAAATAATAAACAGACTGAAAAACAAAAAGAGAACATAATTTATTTGGGAATTTAATGTGCCGCATAAAAATTTAACGTAAAGCGAATACCCACTCCCAGGACGCGAGGTTGTAATGATTTATATCTACCGCCAACTATTTCAGCCTTGAGTAATCGCAAACACTAGTAGTACCCTATTACTGTTTGTCGCATCATTTGCTAAAAAAAAAAAAAAAAAAAGAAGAAAAATTAGATGCTTACAGCACCTGGTATTCCCAAGTGGTCACCCATCTAAGTACTGACCAGGCTCTACGTTGCTTAACTTCGGTGATCGGACGAGAACCGGTGTTTTCAGCGTGATATGGCCGTAAGCGGATATCTTACAACATTTTTACCATTAAACCATTAGTTTGCTTCCCTTATTCTATTTACTTTTCATCATTCATTCAAACCTGCTTTTTAATCACACTGTTTTTACACTTTTTATTAAATTTACCCTTTCAAAACACATATTTAAACTGCATGAGAATTAAAACACACACACATCCAAATAAATATAAATTCTACTATCTTAGGCGATTAAATAATAAACAGACTGAAAAACAAAAAGAGAACATAATTTATTTGGGAATTTAATGTGCCGCATAAAAATTTAACGTAAAGCGAATACCCACTCCCAGGACGCGAGGTTGTAATGATTTATATCTACCGCCAACTATTTCAGCCTTGAGTAATCGCAAACACTAGTAGTACCCTATTACTGTTTGTCGCATCATTTGCTAAAAAAAAAAAAAAAAAAAAAAAAAAAAAAAAGAAGAAGAAAAATTAGATGCTTACAGCACCTGGTATTCCCAAGTGGTCACCCATCTAAGTACTGACCAGGCTCTACGTTGCTTAACTTCGGTGATCGGACGAGAACCGGTGTTTTCAGCGTGATATGGCCGTAAGCGGATATCTTACAACATTTTTACCATTAAACCATTAGTTTGCTTCCCTTATTCTATTAACTTTTCATCATTCATTCAAACCTGCTTTTTAATCACACTGTTTTTACACTTTTTATTAAATTTACCCTTTCAAAACACATATTTAAACTGCATGAGAATTAAAACACACACACATCCAAATAAATATAAATTCTACTATCTTAGGCGATTAAATAATAAACAGACTGAAAAACAAAAAGAGAACATAATTTATTTGGGAATTTAATGTGCCGCATAAAAATTTAACGTAAAGCGAATACCCACTCCCAGGACGCGAGGTTGTAATGATTTATATCTACCGCCAACTATTTCAGCCTTGAGTAATCGCAAACACTAGTAGTACCCTATTACTGTTTGTCGCATCATTTGCTAAAAAAAAAATAAAAAAAAAAAAAGAAGAAAAATTAGATGCTTACAGCACCTGGTATTCCCAAGTGGTCACCCATCTAAGTACTGACCAGGCTCTACGTTGCTTAACTTCGGTGATCGGACGAGAACCGGTGTTTTCAGCGTGATATGGCCGTAAGCGGATATCTTACAACATTTTTACCATTAAACCATTAGTTTGCTTCCCTTATTCTATTTACTTTTCATCATTCATTCAAACCTGCTTTTTAATCACACTGTTTTTACACTTTTTATTAAATTTACCCTTTCAAAACACATATTTAAACTGCATGAGAATTAAAACACACACACATCCAAATAAATATAAATTCTACTATCTTAGGCGATTAAATAATAAACAGACTGAAAAACAAAAAGAGAACATAATTTATTTGGGAATTTAATGTGCCGCATAAAAATTTAACGTAAAGCGAATACCCACTCCCAGGACGCGAGGTTGTAATGATTTATATCTACCGCCAACTATTTCAGCCTTGAGTAATCGCAAACACTAGTAGTACCCTATTACTGTCTGTCGCATCATTTGCTAAAAAAAAAAATTAAAAAAAAAAAAAAGAAGAAAAATTAGATGCTTACAGCACCTGGTATTCCCAAGTGGTCACCCATCTAAGTACTGACCAGGCTCTACGTTGCTTAACTTCGGTGATCGGACGAGAACCGGTGTTTTCAGCGTGATATGGCCGTAAGCGGATATCTTACAACATTTTTACCATTAAACCATTAGTTTGCTTCCCTTATTCTATTTACTTTTCATCATTCATTCAAACCTGCTTTTTAATCACACTGTTTTTACACTTTTTATTAAATTTACCCTTTCAAAACACATATTTAAACTGCATGAGAATTAAAACACACACACATCCAAATAAATATAAATTCTACTATCTTAGGCGATTAAATAATAAACAGACTGAAAAACAAAAAGAGAACATAATTTATTTGGGAATTTAATGTGCCGCATAAAAATTTAACGTAAAGCGAATACCCACTCCCAGGACGCGAGGTTGTAATGATTTATATCTACCGCCAACTATTTCAGCCTTGAGTAATCGCAAACACTAGTAGTACCCTATTACTGTTTGTCGCATCATTTGCTAAAAAAAAAAAAAAAAAAAAAAAAGAAGAAAAATTAGATGCTTACAGCACCTGGTATTCCCAAGTGGTCACCCATCTAAGTACTGACCAGGCTCTACGTTGCTTAACTTCGGTGATCGGACGAGAACCGGTGTTTTCAGCGTGATATGGCCGTAAGCGGATATCTTACAACATTTTTACCATTAAACCATTAGTTTGCTTCCCTTATTCTATTTACTTTTCATCATTCATTCAAACCTGCTTTTTAATCACACTGTTTTTACACTTTTTATTAAATTTACCCTTTCAAAACACATATTTAAACTGCATGAGAATTAAAACACACACACATCCAAATAAATATAAATTCTACTATCTTAGGCGATTAAATAATAAACAGACTGAAAAACAAAAAGAGAACATAATTTATTTGGGAATTTAATGTGCCGCATAAAAATTTAACGTAAAGCGAATACCCACTCCCAGGACGCGAGGTTGTAATGATTTATATCTACCGCCAACTATTTCAGCCTTGAGTAATCGCAAACACTAGTAGTACCCTATTACTGTTTGTCGCATCATTTGCTAAAAAAAAAAAAAAAAAAAAAAAAAAAAAGAAGAAGAAAAATTAGATGCTTACAGCACCTGGTATTCCCAAGTGGTCACCCATCTAAGTACTGACCAGGCTCTACGTTGCTTAACTTCGGTGATCGGACGAGAACCGGTGTTTTCAGCGTGATATGGCCGTAAGCGGATATCTTACAACATTTTTACCATTAAACCATTAGTTTGCTTCCCTTATTCTATTAACTTTTCATCATTCATTCAAACCTGCTTTTTAATCACACTGTTTTTACACTTTTTATTAAATTTTCCCTTTCAAAACACATATTTAAACTGCATGAGAATTAAAACACACACACATCCAAATAAATATAAATTCTACTATCTTAGGCGATTAAATAATAAACAGACTGAAAAACAAAAAGAGAACATAATTTATTTGGGAATTTAATGTGCCGCATAAAAATTTAACGTAAAGCGAATACCCACTCCCAGGACGCGAGGTTGTAATGATTTATATCTACCGCCAACTATTTCAGCCTTGAGTAATCGCAAACACTAGTAGTACCCTATTACTGTCTGTCGCATCATTTGCTAAAAAAAAAAATAAAAAAAAAAAAAAGAAGAAAAATTAGATGCTTACAGCACCTGGTATTCCCAAGTGGTCACCCATCTTAGTACTGACCAGGCTCTACGTTGCTTAACTTCGGTGATCGGACGAGAACCGGTGTTTTCAGCGTGATATGGCCGTAAGCGGATATCTTACAACATTTTTACCATTAAACCATTAGTTTGCTTCCCTTATTCTATTTACTTTTCATCATTCATTCAAACCTGCTTTTTAATCACACTGTTTTTACACTTTTTATTAAATTTACCCTTTCAAAACACATATTTAAACTGCATGAGAATTAAAACACACACACATCCAAATAAATATAAATTCTACTATCTTAGGCGATTAAATAATAAACAGACTGAAAAACAAAAAGAGAACATAATTTATTTGGGAATTTAATGTGCCGCATAAAAATTTAACGTAAAGCGAATACCCACTCCCAGGACGCGAGGTTGTAATGATTTATATCTACCGCCAACTATTTCAGCCTTGAGTAATCGCAAACACTAGTAGTACCCTATTACTGTTTGTCGCATCATTTGCTAAAAAAAAAAAAAAAAAAAAGAAGAAAAATTAGATGCTTACAGCACCTGGTATTCCCAAGTGGTCACCCATCTAAGTACTGACCAGGCTCTACGTTGCTTAACTTCGGTGATCGGACGAGAACCGGTGTTTTCAGCGTGATATGGCCGTAAGCGGATATCTTACAACATTTTTACCATTAAACCATTAGTTTGCTTCCCTTATTCTATTTACTTTTCATCATTCATTCAAACCTGCTTTTTAATCACACTGTTTTTACACTTTTTATTAAATTTACCCTTTCAAAACACATATTTAAACTGCATGAGAATTAAAACACACACACATCCAAATAAATATAAATTCTACTATCTTAGGCGATTAAATAATAAACAGACTGAAAAACAAAAAGAGAACATAATTTATTTGGGAATTTAATGTGCCGCATAAAAATTTAACGTAAAGCGAATACCCACTCCCAGGACGCGAGGTTGTAATGATTTATATCTACCGCCAACTATTTCAGCCTTGAGTAATCGCAAACACTAGTAGTACCCTATTACTGTTTGTCGCATCATTTGCTAAAAAAAAAATTAAAAAAAAAAAAAGAAGAAAAATTAGATGCTTACAGCACCTGGTATTCCCAAGTGGTCACCCATCTAAGTACTGACCAGGCTCTACGTTGCTTAACTTCGGTGATCGGACGAGAACCGGTGTTTTCAGCGTGATATGGCCGTAAGCGGATATCTTACAACATTTTTACCATTAAACCATTAGTTTGCTTCCCTTATTCTATTTACTTTTCATCATTCATTCAAACCTGCTTTTTAATCACACTGTTTTTACACTTTTTATTAAATTTACCCTTTCAAAACACATATTTAAACTGCATGAGAATTAAAACACACACACATCAAAATAAATATAAATTCTACTATCTTAGGCGATTAAATAATAAACAGACTGAAAAACAAAAAGAGAACATAATTTATTTGGGAATTTAATGTGCCGCATAAAAATTTAACGTAAAGCGAATACCCACTCCCAGGACGCGAGGTTGTAATGATTTATATCTACCGCCAACTATTTCAGCCTTGAGTAATCGCAAACACTAGTAGTACCCTATTACTGTCTGTCGCATCATTTGCTAAAAAAAAAATAAAAAAAAAAAAAGAAGAAAAATTAGATGCTTACAGCACCTGGTATTCCCAAGTGGTCACCCATCTAAGTACTGACCAGGCTCTACGTTGCTTAACTTCGGTGATCGGACGAGAACCGGTGTTTTCAGCGTGATATGGCCGTAAGCGGATATCTTACAACATTTTTACCATTAAACCATTAGTTTGCTTCCCTTATTCTATTAACTTTTCATCATTCATTCAAACCTGCTTTTTAATCACACTGTTTTTACACTTTTTATTAAATTTTCCCTTTCAAAACACATATTTAAACTGCATGAGAATTAAAACACACACACATCCAAATAAATATAAATTCTACTATCTTAGGCGATTAAATAATAAACAGACTGAAAAACAAAAAGAGAACATAATTTATTTGGGAATTTAATGTGCCGCATAAAAATTTAACGTAAAGCGAATACCCACTCCCAGGACGCGAGGTTGTAATGATTTATATCTACCGCCAACTATTTCAGCCTTGAGTAATCGCAAACACTAGTAGTACCCTATTACTGTTTGTCGCATCATTTGCTAAAAAAAAAAAAAAAAAAAAAAAGAAGAAAAATTAGATGCTTACAGCACCTGGTATTCCCAAGTGGTCACCCATCTAAGTACTGACCAGGCTCTACGTTGCTTAACTTCGGTGATCGGACGAGAACCGGTGTTTTCAGCGTGATATGGCCGTAAGCGGATATCTTACAACATTTTTACCATTAAACCATTAGTTTGCTTCCCTTATTCTATTAACTTTTCATCATTCATTCAAACCTGCTTTTTAATCACACTGTTTTTACACTTTTTATTAAATTTTCCCTTTCAAAACACATATTTAAACTGCATGAGAATTAAAACACACACACATCCAAATAAATATAAATTCTACTATCTTAGGCGATTAAATAATAAACAGACTGAAAAACAAAAAGAGAACATAATTTATTTGGGAATTTAATGTGCCGCATAAAAATTTAACGTAAAGCGAATACCCACTCCCAGGACGCGAGGTTGTAATGATTTATATCTACCGCCAACTATTTCAGCCTTGAGTAATCGCAAACACTAGTAGTACCCTATTACTGTTTGTCGCATCATTTGCTAAAAAAAAAAAAAAAAAAAAGAAGAAAAATTAGATGCTTACAGCACCTGGTATTCCCAAGTGGTCACCCATCTAAGTACTGACCAGGCTCTACGTTGCTTAACTTCGGTGATCGGACGAGAACCGGTGTTTTCAGCGTGATATGGCCGTAAGCGGATATCTTACAACATTTTTACCATTAAACCATTAGTTTGCTTCCCTTATTCTATTTACTTTTCATCATTCATTCAAACCTGCTTTTTAATCACACTGTTTTTACACTTTTTATTAAATTTACCCTTTCAAAACACATATTTAAACTGCATGAGAATTAAAACACACACACATCCAAATAAATATAAATTCTACTATCTTAGGCGATTAAATAATAAACAGACTGAAAAACAAAAAGAGAACATAATTTATTTGGGAATTTAATGTGCCGCATAAAAATTTAACGTAAAGCGAATACCCACTCCCAGGACGCGAGGTTGTAATGATTTATATCTACCGCCAACTATTTCAGCCTTGAGTAATCGCAAACACTAGTAGTACCCTATTACTGTTTGTCGCATCATTTGCTAAAAAAAAAATAAAAAAAAAAAAAAGAAGAAAAATTAGATGCTTACAGCACCTGGTATTCCCAAGTGGTCACCCATCTAAGTACTGACCAGGCTCTACGTTGCTTAACTTCGGTGATCGGACGAGAACCGGTGTTTTCAGCGTGATATGGCCGTAAGCGGATATCTTACAACATTTTTACCATTAAACCATTAGTTTGCTTCCCTTATTCTATTTACTTTTCATCATTCATTCAAACCTGCTTTTTAATCACACTGTTTTTACACTTTTTATTAAATTTACCCTTTCAAAACACATATTTAAACTGCATGAGAATTAAAACACACACACATCCAAATAAATATAAATTCTACTATCTAAGGCGATTAAATAATAAACAGACTGAAAAACAAAAAGAGAACATAATTTATTTGGGAATTTAATGTGCCGCATAAAAATTTAACGTAAAGCGAATACCCACTCCCAGGACGCGAGGTTGTAATGATTTATATCTACCGCCAACTATTTCAGCCTTGAGTAATCGCAAACACTAGTAGTACCCTATTACTGTTTGTCGCATCATTTGCTAAAAAAAAAAAAAAAAAAAGAAGAAAAATTAGATGCTTACAGCACCTGGTATTCCCAAGTGGTCACCCATCTAAGTACTGACCAGGCTCTACGTTGCTTAACTTCGGTGATCGGACGAGAACCGGTGTTTTCAGCGTGATATGGCCGTAAGCGGATATCTTACAACATTTTTACCATTAAACCATTAGTTTGCTTCCCTTATTCTATTTACTTTTCATCATTCATTCAAACCTGCTTTTTAATCACACTGTTTTTACACTTTTTATTAAATTTACCCTTTCAAAACACATATTTAAACTGCATGAGAATTAAAACACACACACATCCAAATAAATATAAATTCTACTATCTTAGGCGATTAAATAATAAACAGACTGAAAAACAAAAAGAGAACATAATTTATTTGGGAATTTAATGTGCCGCATAAAAATTTAACGTAAAGCGAATACCCACTCCCAGGACGCGAGGTTGTAATGATTTATATCTACCGCCAACTATTTCAGCCTTGAGTAATCGCAAACACTAGTAGTACCCTATTACTGTTTGTCGCATCATTTGCTAAAAAAAAAATAAAAAAAAAAAAAAGAAGAAAAATTAGATGCTTACAGCACCTGGTATTCCCAAGTGGTCACCCATCTAAGTACTGACCAGGCTCTACGTTGCTTAACTTCGGTGATCGGACGAGAACCGGTGTTTTCAGCGTGATATGGCCGTAAGCGGATATCTTACAACATTTTTACCATTAAACCATTAGTTTGCTTCCCTTATTCTATTTACTTTTCATCATTCATTCAAACCTGCTTTTTAATCACACTGTTTTTACACTTTTTATTAAATTTACCCTTTCAAAACACATATTTAAACTGCATGAGAATTAAAACACACACACATCCAAATAAATATAAATTCTACTATCTAAGGCGATTAAATAATAAACAGACTGAAAAACAAAAAGAGAACATAATTTATTTGGGAATTTAATGTGCCGCATAAAAATTTAACGTAAAGCGAATACCCACTCCCAGGACGCGAGGTTGTAATGATTTATATCTACCGCCAACTATTTCAGCCTTGAGTAATCGCAAACACTAGTAGTACCCTATTACTGTTTGTCGCATCATTTGCTAAAAAAAAAAAAAAAAAAAGAAGAAAAATTAGATGCTTACAGCACCTGGTATTCCCAAGTGGTCACCCATCTAAGTACTGACCAGGCTCTACGTTGCTTAACTTCGGTGATCGGACGAGAACCGGTGTTTTCAGCGTGATATGGCCGTAAGCGGATATCTTACAACATTTTTACCATTAAACCATTAGTTTGCTTCCCTTATTCTATTTACTTTTCATCATTCATTCAAACCTGCTTTTTAATCACACTGTTTTTACACTTTTTATTAAATTTACCCTTTCAAAACACATATTTAAACTGCATGAGAATTAAAACACACACACATCCAAATAAATATAAATTCTACTATCTTAGGCGATTAAATAATAACCAGACTGAAAAACAAAAAGAGAACATAATTTATTTGGGAATTTAATGTGCCGCATAAAAATTTAACGTAAAGCGAATACCCACTCCCAGGACGCGAGGTTGTAATGATTTATATCTACCGCCAACTATTTCAGCCTTGAGTAATCGCAAACACTAGTAGTACCCTATTACTGTTTGTCGCATCATTTGCTAAAAAAAAAATAAAAAAAAAAAAAAGAAGAAAAATTAGATGCTTACAGCACCTGGTATTCCCAAGTGGTCACCCATCTAAGTACTGACCAGGCTCTACGTTGCTTAACTTCGGTGATCGGACGAGAACCGGTGTTTTCAGCGTGATATGGCCGTAAGCGGATATCTTACAACATTTTTACCATTAAACCATTAGTTTGCTTCCCTTATTCTATTTACTTTTCATCATTCATTCAAACCTGCTTTTTAATCACACTGTTTTTACACTTTTTATTAAATTTACCCTTTCAAAACACATATTTAAACTGCATGAGAATTAAAACACACACACATCCAAATAAATATAAATTCTACTATCTTAGGCGATTAAATAATAAACAGACTGAAAAACAAAAAGAGAACATAATTTATTTGGGAATTTAATGTGCCGCATAAAAATTTAACGTAAAGCGAATACCCACTCCCAGGACGCGAGGTTGTAATGATTTATATCTACCGCCAACTATTTCAGCCTTGAGTAATCGCAAACACTAGTAGTACCCTATTACTGTTTGTCGCATCATTTGCTAAAAAAAAAAAAAAAAAAAAGAAGAAAAATTAGATGCTTACAGCACCTGGTATTCCCAAGTGGTCACCCATCTAAGTACTGACCAGGCTCTACGTTGCTTAACTTCGGTGATCGGACGAGAACCGGTGTTTTCAGCGTGATATGGCCGTAAGCGGATATCTTACAACATTTTTACCATTAAACCATTAGTTTGCTTCCCTTATTCTATTTACTTTCCATCATTCATTCAAACCTGCTTTTTAATCACACTGTTTTTACACTTTTTATTAAATTTACCCTTTCAAAACACATATTTAAACTGCATGAGAATTAAAACACACACACATCCAAATAAATATAAATTCTACTATCTTAGGCGATTAAATAATAAACAGACTGAAAAACAAAAAGAGAACATAATTTATTTGGGAATTTAATGTGCCGCATAAAAATTTAACGTAAAGCGAATACCCACTCCCAGGACGCGAGGTTGTAATGATTTATATCTACCGCCAACTATTTCAGCCTTGAGTAATCGCAAACACTAGTAGTACCCTATTACTGTTTGTCGCATCATTTGCTAAAAAAAAAATAAAAAAAAAAAAAGAAGAAAAATTAGATGCTTACAGCACCTGGTATTCCCAAGTGGTCACCCATCTAAGTACTGACCAGGCTCTACGTTGCTTAACTTCGGTGATCGGACGAGAACCGGTGTTTTCAGCGTGATATGGCCGTAAGCGGATATCTTACAACATTTTTACCATTAAACCATTAGTTTGCTTCCCTTATTCTATTTACTTTTCATCATTCATTCAAACCTGCTTTTTAATCACACTGTTTTTACACTTTTTATTAAATTTACCCTTTCAAAAACACATATTTAAACTGCATGAGAATTAAAATACACACACATCCAAATAAATATAAATTCTACTATCTTAGGCGATTAAATAATAAACAGACTGAAAAACAAAAAGAGAACATAATTTATTTGGGAATTTAATGTGCCGCATAAAAATTTAACGTAAAGCGAATACCCACTCCCAGGACGCGAGGTTGTAATGATTTATATCTACCGCCAACTATTTCAGCCTTGAGTAATCGCAAACACTAGTAGTACCCTATTACTGTTTGTCGCATCATTTGCTAAAAAAAAAAAAAAAAAAAAGAAGAAAAATTAGATGCTTACAGCACCTGGTATTCCCAAGTGGTCACCCATCTAAGTACTGACCAGGCTCTACGTTGCTTAACTTCGGTGATCGGACGAGAACCGGTGTTTTCAGCGTGATATGGCCGTAAGCGGATATCTTACAACATTTTTACCATTAAACCATTAGTTTGCTTCCCTTATTCTATTTACTTTTCATCATTCATTCAAACCTGCTTTTTAATCACACTGTTTTTACACTTTTTATTAAATTTACCCTTTCAAAACACATATTTAAACTGCATGAGAATTAAAACACACACACATCCAAATAAATATAAATTCTACTATCTTAGGCGATTAAATAATAAACAGACTGAAAAACAAAAAGAGAACATAATTTATTTGGGAATTTAATGTGCCGCATAAAAATTTAACGTAAAGCGAATACCCACTCCCAGGACGCGAGGTTGTAATGATTTATATCTACCGCCAACTATTTCAGCCTTGAGTAATCGCAAACACTAGTAGTACCCTATTACTGTTTGTCGCATCATTTGCTAAAAAAAAAAAAAAAAAAAAAGAAGAAAAATTAGATGCTTACAGCACCTGGTATTCCCAAGTGGTCACCCATCTAAGTACTGACCAGGCTCTACGTTGCTTAACTTCGGTGATCGGACGAGAACCGGTGTTTTCAGCGTGATATGGCCGTAAGCGGATATCTTACAACATTTTTACCATTAAACCATTAGTTTGCTTCCCTTATTCTATTTACTTTTCATCATTCATTCAAACCTGCTTTTTAATCACACTGTTTTTACACTTTTTATTAAATTTACCCTTTCAAAACACATATTTAAACTGCATGAGAATTAAAACACACACACATCCAAATAAATATAAATTCTACTATCTTAGGCGATTAAATAATAAACAGACTGAAAAACAAAAAGAGAACATAATTTATTTGGGAATTTAATGTGCCGCATAAAAATTTAACGTAAAGCGAATACCCACTCCCAGGACGCGAGGTTGTAATGATTTATATCTACCGCCAACTATTTCAGCCTTGAGTAATCGCAAACACTAGTAGTACCCTATTACTGTTTGTCGCATCATTTGCTAAAAAAAAAATAAAAAAAAAAAAGAAGAAAAATTAGATGCTTACAGCACCTGGTATTCCCAAGTGGTCACCCATCTAAGTACTGACCAGGCTCTACGTTTCTTAACTTCGGTGATCGGACGAGAACCGGTGTTTTCAGCGTGATATGGCCGTAAGCGGATATCTTACAACATTTTTACCATTAAACCATTAGTTTGCTTCCCTTATTCTATTTACTTTTCATCATTCATTCAAACCTGCTTTTTAATCACACTGTTTTTACACTTTTTATTAAATTTACCCTTTCAAAACACATATTTAAACTGCATGAGAATTAAAACACACACACATCCAAATAAATATAAATTCTACTATCTTAGGCGATTAAATAATAAACAGACTGAAAAACAAAAAGAGAACATAATTTATTTGGGAATTTAATGTGCCGCATAAAAATTTAACGTAAAGCGAATACCCACTCCCAGGACGCGAGGTTGTAATGATTTATATCTACCGCCAACTATTTCAGCCTTGAGTAATCGCAAACACTAGTAGTACCCTATTACTGTTTGTCGCATCATTTGCTAAAAAAAAAAAAAAAAAAAAAGAAGAAAAATTAGATGCTTACAGCACCTGGTATTCCCAAGTGGTCACCCATCTAAGTACTGACCAGGCTCTACGTTTCTTAACTTCGGTGATCGGACGAGAACCGGTGTTTTCAGCGTGATATGGCCGTAAGCGGATATCTTACAACATTTTTACCATTAAACCATTAGTTTGCTTCCCTTATTCTATTTACTTTTCATCATTCATTCAAACCTGCTTTTTAATCACACTGTTTTTACACTTTTTATTAAATTTACCCTTTCAAAACACATATTTAAACTGCATGAGAATTAAAACACACACACATCCAAATAAATATAAATTCTACTATCTTAGGCGATTAAATAATAAACAGACTGAAAAACAAAAAGAGAACATAATTTATTTGGGAATTTAATGTGCCGCATAAAAATTTAACGTAAAGCGAATACCCACTCCCAGGACGCGAGGTTGTAATGATTTATATCTACCGCCAACTATTTCAGCCTTGAGTAATCGCAAACACTAGTAGTACCCTATTACTGTTTGTCGCATCATTTGCTAAAAAAAAAAAAAAAAAAAAAGAAGAAAAATTAGATGCTTACAGCACCTGGTATTCCCAAGTGGTCACCCATCTAAGTACTGACCAGGCTCTACGTTGCTTAACTTCGGTGATCGGACGAGAACCGGTGTTTTCAGCGTGATATGGCCGTAAGCGGATATCTTACAACATTTTTACCATTAAACCATTAGTTTGCTTCCCTTATTCTATTTACTTTTCATCATTCATTCAAACCTGCTTTTTAATCACACTGTTTTTACACTTTTTATTAAATTTACCCTTTCAAAACACATATTTAAACTGCATGAGAATTAAAACACACACACATCCAAATAAATATAAATTCTACTATCTTAGGCGATTAAATAATAAACAGACTGAAAAACAAAAAGAGAACATAATTTATTTGGGAATTTAATGTGCCGCATAAAAATTTAACGTAAAGCGAATACCCACTCCCAGGACGCGAGGTTGTAATGATTTATATCTACCGCCAACTATTTCAGCCTTGAGTAATCGCAAACACTAGTAGTACCCTATTACTGTTTGTCGCATCATTTGCTAAAAAAAAAATAAAAAAAAAAAAGAAGAAAAATTAGATGCTTACAGCACCTGGTATTCCCAAGTGGTCACCCATCTAAGTACTGACCAGGCTCTACGTTTCTTAACTTCGGTGATCGGACGAGAACCGGTGTTTTCAGCGTGATATGGCCGTAAGCGGATATCTTACAACATTTTTACCATTAAACCATTAGTTTGCTTCCCTTATTCTATTTACTTTTCATCATTCATTCAAACCTGCTTTTTAATCACACTGTTTTTACACTTTTTATTAAATTTACCCTTTCAAAACACATATTTAAACTGCATGAGAATTAAAACACACACACATCCAAATAAATATAAATTCTACTATCTTAGGCGATTAAATAATAAACAGACTGAAAAACAAAAAGAGAACATAATTTATTTGGGAATTTAATGTGCCGCATAAAAATTTAACGTAAAGCGAATACCCACTCCCAGGACGCGAGGTTGTAATGATTTATATCTACCGCCAACTATTTCAGCCTTGAGTAATCGCAAACACTAGTAGTACCCTATTACTGTTTGTCGCATCATTTGCTAAAAAAAAAAAAAAAAAAAAGAAGAAAAATTAGATGCTTACAGCACCTGGTATTCCCAAGTGGTCACCCATCTAAGTACTGACCAGGCTCTACGTTGCTTAACTTCGGTGATCGGACGAGAACCGGTGTTTTCAGCGTGATATGGCCGTAAGCGGATATCTTACAACATTTTTACCATTAAACCATTAGTTTGCTTCCCTTATTCTATTTACTTTTCATCATTCATTCAAACCTGCTTTTTAATCACACTGTTTTTACACTTTTTATTAAATTTACCCTTTCAAAACACATATTTAAACTGCATGAGAATTAAAACACACACACATCCAAATAAATATAAATTCTACTATCTTAGGCGATTAAATAATAAACAGACTGAAAAACAAAAAGAGAACATAATTTATTTGGGAATTTAATGTGCCGCATAAAAATTTAACGTAAAGCGAATACCCACTCCCAGGACGCGAGGTTGTAATGATTTATATCTACCGCCAACTATTTCAGCCTTGAGTAATCGCAAACACTAGTAGTACCCTATTACTGTTTGTCGCATCATTTGCTAAAAAAAAAATAAAAAAAAAAAAGAAGAAAAATTAGATGCTTACAGCACCTGGTATTCCCAAGTGGTCACCCATCTAAGTACTGACCAGGCTCTACGTTTCTTAACTTCGGTGATCGGACGAGAACCGGTGTTTTCAGCGTGATATGGCCGTAAGCGGATATCTTACAACATTTTTACCATTAAACCATTAGTTTGCTTCCCTTATTCTATTTACTTTTCATCATTCATTCAAACCTGCTTTTTAATCACACTGTTTTTACACTTTTTATTAAATTTACCCTTTCAAAACACATATTTAAACTGCATGAGAATTAAAACACACACACATCCAAATAAATATAAATTCTACTATCTTAGGCGATTAAATAATAAACAGACTGAAAAACAAAAAGAGAACATAATTTATTTGGGAATTTAATGTGCCGCATAAAAATTTAACGTAAAGCGAATACCCACTCCCAGGACGCGAGGTTGTAATGATTTATATCTACCGCCAACTATTTCAGCCTTGAGTAATCGCAAACACTAGTAGTACCCTATTACTGTTTGTCGCATCATTTGCTAAAAAAAAAAAAAAAAAAAAAGAAGAAAAATTAGATGCTTACAGCACCTGGTATTCCCAAGTGGTCACCCATCTAAGTACTGACCAGGCTCTACGTTGCTTAACTTCGGTGATCGGACGAGAACCGGTGTTTTCAGCGTGATATGGCCGTAAGCGGATATCTTACAACATTTTTACCATTAAACCATTAGTTTGCTTCCCTTATTCTATTTACTTTTCATCATTCATTCAAACCTGCTTTTTAATCACACTGTTTTTACACTTTTTATTAAATTTACCCTTTCAAAACACATATTTAAACTGCATGAGAATTAAAACACACACACATCCAAATAAATATAAATTCTACTATCTTAGGCGATTAAATAATAAACAGACTGAAAAACAAAAAGAGAACATAATTTATTTGGGAATTTAATGTGCCGCATAAAAATTTAACGTAAAGCGAATACCCACTCCCAGGACGCGAGGTTGTAATGATTTATATCTACCGCCAACTATTTCAGCCTTGAGTAATCGCAAACACTAGTAGTACCCTATTACTGTTTGTCGCATCATTTGCTAAAAAAAAAATAAAAAAAAAAAAGAAGAAAAATTAGATGCTTACAGCACCTGGTATTCCCAAGTGGTCACCCATCTAAGTACTGACCAGGCTCTACGTTGCTTAACTTCGGTGATCGGACGAGAACCGGTGTTTTCAGCGTGATATGGCCGTAAGCGGATATCTTACAACATTTTTACCATTAAACCATTAGTTTGCTTCCCTTATTCTATTTACTTTTCATCATTCATTCAAACCTGCTTTTTAATCACACTGTTTTTACACTTTTTATTAAATTTACCCTTTCAAAAACACATATTTAAACTGCATGAGAATTAAAACACACACACATCCAAATAAATATAAATTCTACTATCTTAGGCGATTAAATAATAAACAGACTGAAAAACAAAAAGAGAACATAATTTATTTGGGAATTTAATGTGCCGCATAAAAATTTAACGTAAAGCGAATACCCACTCCCAGGACGCGAGGTTGTAATGATTTATATCTACCGCCAACTATTTCAGCCTTGAGTAATCGCAAACACTAGTAGTACCCTATTACTGTTTGTCGCATCATTTGCTAAAAAAAAAAAAAAAAAAAAGAAGAAAAATTAGATGCTTACAGCACCTGGTATTCCCAAGTGGTCACCCATCTAAGTACTGACCAGGCTCTATGTTGCTTAACTTCGGTGATCGGACGAGAACCGGTGTTTTCAGCGTGATATGGCCGTAAGCGGATATCTTACAACATTTTTACCATTAAACCATTAGTTTGCTTCCCTTATTCTATTTACTTTTCATCATTCATTCAAACCTGCTTTTTAATCACACTGTTTTTACACTTTATTATTAAATTTACCCTTTCAAAACACATATTTAAACTGCATGAGAATTAAAACACACACACATCCAAATAAATATAAATTCTACTATCTTAGGCGATTAAATAATAAACAGACTGAAAAACAAAAAGAGAACATAATTTATTTGGGAATTTAATGTGCCGCATAAAAATTTAACGTAAAGCGAATACCCACTCCCAGGACGCGAGGTTGTAATGATTTATATCTACCGCCAACTATTTCAGCCTTGAGTAATCGCAAACACTAGTAGTACCCTATTACTGTTTGTCGCATCATTTGCTAAAAAAAAAAAAAAAAAAAAAGAAGAAAAATTAGATGCTTACAGCACCTGGTATTCCCAAGTGGTCACCCATCTAAGTACTGACCAGGCTCTACGTTGCTTAACTTCGGTGATCGGACGAGAACCGGTGTTTTCAGCGTGATATGGCCGTAAGCGGATATCTTACTACATTTTTACCATTAAACCATTAGTTTGCTTCCCTTATTCTATTTACTTTTCATCATTCATTCAAACCTGCTTTTTAATCACACTGTTTTTACACTTTTTATTAAATTTACCCTTTCAAAAACACATATTTAAACTGCATGAGAATTAAAACACACACACATCCAAATAAATATAAATTCTACTATCTTAGGCGATTAAATAATAAACAGACTGAAAAACAAAAAGAGAACATAATTTATTTGGGAATTTAATGTGCCGCATAAAAATTTAACGTAAAGCGAATACCCACTCCCAGGACGCGAGGTTGTAATGATTTATATCTACCGCCAACTATTTCAGCCTTGAGTAATCGCAAACACTAGTAGTACCCTATTACTGTTTGTCGCATCATTTGCTAAAAAAAAAATAAAAAAAAAAAAAGAAGAAAAATTAGATGCTTACAGCACCTGGTGTTCCCAAGTGGTCACCCATCTGAGTACTGACCAGGCTCTACGTTGCTTAACTTCGGTGATCGGACGAGAACCGGTGTTTTCAGCGTGATATGGCCGTAAGCGGATATCTTACAACATTTTTACCATTAAACCATTAGTTTGCTTCCCTTATTCTATTTACTTTTCATCATTCATTCAAACCTGCTTTTTAATCACACTGTTTTTACACTTTTTATTAAATTTACCCTTTCAAAAACACATATTTAAACTGCATGAGAATTAAAACACACACACATCCAAATAAATATAAATTCTACTATCTTAGGCGATTAAATAATAAACAGACTGAAAAACAAAAAGAGAACATAATTTATTTGGGAATTTAATGTGCCGCATAAAAATTTAACGTAAAGCGAATACCCACTCCCAGGACGCGAGGTTGTAATGATTTATATCTACCGCCAACTATTTCAGCCTTGAGTAATCGCAAACACTAGTAGTACCCTATTACTGTTTGTCGCATCATTTGCTAAAAAAAAAATAAAAAAAAAAAAAGAAGAAAAATTAGATGCTTACAGCACCTGGTATTCCCAAGTGGTCACCCATCTAAGTACTGACCAGGCTCTACGTTGCTTAACTTCGGTGATCGGACGAGAACCGGTGTTTTCAGCGTGATATGGCCGTAAGCGGATATCTTACAACATTTTTACCATTAAACCATTAGTTTGCTTCCCTTATTCTATTTACTTTTCATCATTCATTCAAACCTGCTTTTTAATCACACTGTTTTTACACTTTTTATTAAATTTACCCTTTCAAAAACACATATTTAAACTGCATGAGAATTAAAACACACACACATCCAAATAAATATAAATTCTACTATCTTAGGCGATTAAATAATAAACAGACTGAAAAACAAAAAGAGAACATAATTTATTTGGGAATTTAATGTGCCGCATAAAAATTTAACGTAAAGCGAATACCCACTCCCAGGACGCGAGGTTGTAATGATTTATATCTACCGCCAACTATTTCAGCCTTGAGTAATCGCAAACACTAGTAGTACCCTATTACTGTTTGTCGCATCATTTGCTAAAAAAAAAAAAAAAAAAAAAGAAGAAAAATTAGATGCTTACAGCACCTGGTATTCCCAAGTGGTCACCCATCTAAGTACTGACCAGGCTCTACGTTGCTTAACTTCGGTGATCGGACGAGAACCGGTGTTTTCAGCGTGATATGGCCGTAAGCGGATATCTTACAACATTTTTACCATTAAACCATTAGTTTGCTTCCCTTATTCTATTTACTTTTCATCATTCATTCAAACCTGCTTTTTAATCACACTGTTTTTACACTTTTTATTAAATTTACCCTTTCAAAACACATATTTAAACTGCATGAGAATTAAAACACACACACATCCAAATAAATATAAATTCTACTATCTTAGGCGATTAAATAATAAACAGACTGAAAAACAAAAAGAGAACATAATTTATTTGGGAATTTAATGTGCCGCATAAAAATTTAACGTAAAGCGAATACCCACTCCCAGGACGCGAGGTTGTAATGATTTATATCTACCGCCAACTATTTCAGCCTTGAGTAATCGCAAACACTAGTAGTACCCTATTACTGTTTGTCGCATCATTTGCTAAAAAAAAAATAAAAAAAAAAAAAGAAGAAAAATTAGATGCTTACAGCACCTGGTATTCCCAAGTGGTCACCCATCTAAGTACTGACCAGGCTCTACGTTGCTTAACTTCGGTGATCGGACGAGAACCGGTGTTTTCAGCGTGATATGGCCGTAAGCGGATATCTTACAACATTTTTACCATTAAACCATTAGTTTGCTTCCCTTATTCTATTTACTTTTCATCATTCATTCAAACCTGCTTTTTAATCACACTGTTTTTACACTTTTTATTAAATTTACCCTTTCAAAAACACATATTTAAACTGCATGAGAATTAAAACACACACACATCCAAATAAATATAAATTCTACTATCTTAGGCGATTAAATAATAAACAGACTGAAAAACAAAAAGAGAACATAATTTATTTGGGAATTTAATGTGCCGCATAAAAATTTAACGTAAAGCGAATACCCACTCCCAGGACGCGAGGTTGTAATGATTTATATCTACCGCCAACTATTTCAGCCTTGAGTAATCGCAAACACTAGTAGTACCCTATTACTGTTTGTCGCATCATTTGCTAAAAAAAAAATTTAAAAAAAAAAAGAAGAAAAATTAGATGCTTACAGCACCTGGTATTCCCAAGTGGTCACCCATCTAAGTACTGACCAGGCTCTACGTTGCTTAACTTCGGTGATCGGACGAGAACCGGTGTTTTCAGCGTGATATGGCCGTAAGCGGATATCTTACAACATTTTTACCATTAAACCATTAGTTTGCTTCCCTTATTCTATTTACTTTTCATCATTCATTCAAACCTGCTTTTTAATCACACTGTTTTTACACTTTTTATTAAATTTACCCTTTCAAAAACACATATTTAAACTGCATGAGAATTAAAACACACACACATCCAAATAAATATAAATTCTACTATCTTAGGCGATTAAATAATAAACAGACTGAAAAACAAAAAGAGAACATAATTTATTTGGGAATTTAATGTGCCGCATAAAAATTTAACGTAAAGCGAATACCCACTCCCAGGACGCGAGGTTGTAATGATTTATATCTACCGCCAACTATTTCAGCCTTGAGTAATCGCAAACACTAGTAGTACCCTATTACTGTTTGTCGCATCATTTGCTAAAAAAAAAAAAAAAAAAAAGAAAAATTAGATGCTTACAGCACCTGGTATTCCCAAGTGGTAACCCATCTAAGTACTGACCAGGCTCTACGTTGCTTAACTTCGGTGATCGGACGAGAACCGGTGTTTTCAGCGTGATATGGCCGTAAGCGGATATCTTACAACATTTTTACCATTAAACCATTAGTTTGCTTCCCTTATTCTATTAACTTTTCATCATTCATTCAAACCTGCTTTTTAATCACACTGTTTTTACACTTTTTATTAAATTTTCCCTTTCAAAACACATATTTAAACTGCATGAGAATTAAAACACACACACATCCAAATAAATATAAATTCTACTATCTTAGGCGATTAAATAATAAACAGACTGAAAAACAAAAAGAGAACATAATTTATTTGGGAATTTAATGTGCCGCATAAAAATTTAACGTAAAGCGAATACCCACTCCCAGGACGCGAGGTTGTAATGATTTATATCTACCGCCAACTATTTCAGC
>CAUVYP010001326.1:7500-10000 GCA_963556195.1 Sepiola atlantica | reverse complement strand
ATTTTTACCATAAAACCATTAGTTTGCTTCCCTTATTCTATTTACTTTTCATCATTCATTCAAACCTGCTTTTTAATCACACTGTTTTTACACTTTTTATTAAATTTTCCCTTTCAAAACACATATTTAAACTGCATGAGAATTAAAACACACACACATCCAAATAAATATAAATTCTACTATCTTAGGCGATTAAATAATAAACAGACTGAAAAACAAAAAGAGAACATAATTTATTTGGGAATTTAATGTGCCGCATAAAAATTTAACGTAAAGCGAATACCCACTCCCAGGACGCGAGGTTGTAATGATTTATATCTACCGCCAACTATTTCAGCCTTGAGTAATCGCAAACACTAGTAGTACCCTATTACTGTTTGTCGCATCATTTGCTAAAAAAAAAAAAAAAAAAAAAAAAAAAAAGAAGAAAAATTAGATGCTTACAGCACCTGGTATTCCCAAGTGGTCACCCATCTAAGTACTGACCAGGCTCTACGTTGCTTAACTTCGGTGATCGGACGAGAACCGGTGTTTTCAGCGTGATATGGCCGTAAGCGGATATCTTACAACATTTTTACCATTAAACCATTAGTTTGCTTCCCTTATTCTATTTACTTTTCATCATTCATTCAAACCTGCTTTTTAATCACACTGTTTTTACACTTTTTATTAAATTTACCCTTTCAAAACACATATTTAAACTGCATGAGAATTAAAACACACACACATCCAAATAAATATAAATTCTACTATCTTAGGCGATTAAATAATAAACAGACTGAAAAACAAAAAGAGAACATAATTTATTTGGGAATTTAATGTGCCGCATAAAAATTTAACGTAAAGCGAATACCCACTCCCAGGACGCGAGGTTGTAATGATTTATATCTACCGCCAACTATTACAGCCTTTAGTAATCGCAAACACTAGTAGTACCCTATTACTGTTTGTCGCATCATTTGCTAAAAAAAAAAAAAAAAAAGAAGAAAAATTAGATGCTTACAGCACCTGGTATTCCCAAGTGGTCACCCATCTAAGTACTGACCAGGCTCTACGTTGCTTAACTTCGGTGATCGGACGAGAACCGGTGTTTTCAGCGTGATATGGCCGTAAGCGGATATCTTACAACATTTTTACCATTAAACCATTAGTTTGCTTCCCTTATTCTATTAACTTTTCATCATTCATTCAAACCTGCTTTTTAATCACACTGTTTTTACACTTTTTATTAAATTTTCCCTTTCAAAACACATATTTAAACTGCATGAGAATTAAAACACACACACATCCAAATAAATATAAATTCTACTATCTTAGGCGATTAAATAATAAACAGACTGAAAAACAAAAAGAGAACATAATTTATTTGGGAATTTAATGTGCCGCATAAAAATTTAACGTAAAGCGAATACCCACTCCCAGGACGCGAGGTTGTAATGATTTATATCTACCGCCAACTATTTCAGCCTTGAGTAATCGCAAACACTAGTAGTACCCTATTACTGTTTGTCGCATCATTTGCTAAAAAAAAAAAAAAAAAAAAAAAAAAGAAGAAAAATTAGATGCTTACAGCACCTGGTATTCCGAAGTGGTCACCCATCTAAGTACTGACCAGGCTCTACGTTGCTTAACTTCGGTGATCGGACGAGAACCGGTGTTTTCAGCGTGATATGGCCGTACGCGGATATCTTACAACATTTTTACCATTAAACCATTAGTTTGCTTCATTTATTCTATTTACTTTTCATCATTCATTCAAACCTGCTTTTTAATCACACTGTTTTTACACTTTTTATTAAATTTACCCTTTCAAAACACATATTTAAACTGCATGAGAATTAAAACACACACACATCCAAATAAATATAAATTCTACTATCTTAGGCGATTAAATAATAAACAGACTGAAAAACAAAAAGAGAACATAATTTATTTGGGAATTTAATGTGCCGCATAAAAATTTAACGTAAAGCGAATACCCACTCCCAGGACGCGAGGTTGTAATGATTTATATCTACCGCCAACTATTTCAGCCTTGAGTAATCGCAAACACTAGTAGTACCCTATTACTGTTTGTCGCATCATTTGCTAAAAAAAAAAAAAAAAAAAAAAAAAGAAGAAAAATTAGATGCTTACAGCACCTGGTATTCCCAAGTGGTCACCCATCTAAGTACTGACCAGGCTCTACGTTGCTTAACTTCGGTGATCGGATGAGAACCGGTGTTTTCAGCGTGATATGGCCGTAAGCGGATATCTTACAACATTTTTACCATTAAACCATTAGTTTGCTTCCCTTATTCTATTTACTTTTCATCATTCATTCAAACCTGCTTTTTAATCACACTGTTTTTACACTTTTTATTAAATTTACCCTTTCAAAACACATATTTAAACTGCATGAGAATTAAAACACACACACATCCAAATAAATATAAATTCTACTATCTTAGGCGATTAAATAATAAACAGACTGAAAAACAAAAAGAGAACATAATTTATT
>CAUVYP010001326.1:0-2500 GCA_963556195.1 Sepiola atlantica | reverse complement strand
ACACACACACATCCAAATAAATATAAATTCTACTATCTTAGGCGATTAAATAATAAACAGACTGAAAAACAAAAAGAGAACATAATTTATTTGGGAATTTAATGTGCCGCATAAAAATTTAACGTAAAGCGAATACCCACTCCCAGGACGCGAGGTTGTAATGATTTATATCTACCGCCAACTATTTCAGCCTTGAGTAATCGCAAACACTAGTAGTACCCTATTACTGTTTGTCGCATCATTTGCTAAAAAAAAAAAAAAAAAAAAAAAAGAAGAAAAATTAGATGCTTACAGCACCTGGTATTCCCAAGTGGTCACCCATCTAAGTACTGACCAGGCTCTACGTTGCTTAACTTCGGTGATCGGACGAGAACCGGTGTTTTCAGCGTGATATGGCCGTAAGCGGATATCTTACAACATTTTTACCATTAAACCATTAGTTTGCTTCCCTTATTCTATTTACTTTTCATCATTCATTCAAACCTGCTTTTTAATCACACTGTTTTTACACTTTTTATTAAATTTACCCTTTCAAAACACATATTTAAACTGCATGAGAATTAAAACACACACACATCCAAATAAATATAAATTCTACTATCTTAGGCGATTAAATAATAAACAGACTGAAAAACAAAAAGAGAACATAATTTATTTGGGAATTTAATGTGCCGCATAAAAATTTAACGTAAAGCGAATACCCACTCCCAGGACGCGAGGTTGTAATGATTTATATCTACCGCCAACTATTTCAGCCTTGAGTAATCGCAAACACTAGTAGTACCCTATTACTGTTTGTCGCATCATTTGCTAAAAAAAAAAAAAAAAAAAAAAAAGAAAAAAAATTAGATGCTTACAGCACCTGGTATTCCCAAGTGGTCACCCATCTAAGTACTGACCAGATCTACGTTGCTTAACTTCGGTGATCGGACGAGAACCGGTGTTTTCAGCGTGATATGGCCGTAAGCGGATATCTTACAACATTTTTACCATTAAACCATTAGTTTGCTTCCCTTATTCTATTAACTTTTCATCATTCATTCAAACCTGCTTTTTAATCACACTGTTTTTACACTTTTTATTAAATTTTCCCTTTCAAAACACATATTTAAACTGCATGAGAATTAAAACACACACACATCCAAATAAATATAAATTCTACTATCTTAGGCGATTAAATAATAAACAGACTGAAAAACAAAAAGAGAACATAATTTATTTGGGAATTTAATGTGCCGCATAAAAATTTAACGTAAAGCGAATACCCACTCCCAGGACGCGAGGTTGTAATGATTTATATCTACCGCCAACTATTTCAGCCTTGAGTAATCGCAAACACTAGTAGTACCCTATTACTGTTTGTCGCATCATTTGCTAAAAAAAAAAAAAAAAAAAAAAGAAGAAAAATTAGATGCTTACAGCACCTGGTATTCCCAAGTGGTCACCCATCTAAGTACTGACCAGGCTCTACGTTGCTTAACTTCGGTGATCGGACGAAAACCGGTGTTTTCAGCGTGATATGGCCGTAAGCAGATATCTTACAACATTTTTACCATTAAACCATTAGTTTGCTTCCCTTATTCTATTAACTTTTCATCATTCATTCAAACCTGCTTTTTAATCACACTGTTTTTACACTTTTTATTAAATTTACCCTTTCAAAACACATATTTAAACTGCATGAGTATTAAAACACACACACATCCAAATAAATATAAATTCTACTATCTTAGGCGATTAAATAATAAACAGACTGAAAAACAAAAAGAGAACATAATTTATTTGGGAATTTAATGTGCCGCATAAAAATTTAACGTAAAGCGAATACCCACTCCCAGGACGCGAGGTTGTAATGATTTATATCTACCGCCAACTATTTCAGCCTTGAGTAATCGCAAACACTAGTAGTACCCTATTACTGTTTGTCGCATCATTTGCTAAAAAAAAAAAAAAAAAAAAAAAAGAAGAAAAATTAGATGCTTACAGCACCTGGTATTCCCAAGTGGTCACCCATCTAAGTACTGACCAGGCTCTACGTTGCTTAACTTCGGTGATCGGACGAGAACCGGTGTTTTCAGCGTGATATGGCCGTAAGCGGATATCTTACAACATTTTTACCATTAAACCATTAGTTTGCTTCCCTTATTCTATTTACTTTTCATCATTCATTCAAACCTGCTTTTTAATCACACTGTTTTTACACTTTTTATTAAATTTACCCTTTCAAAACACATATTTAAACTGCATGAGAATTAAAACACACACACATCCAAATAAATATAAATTCTACTATCTTAGGCGATTAAATAATAAACAGACTGAAAAACAAAAAGAGAACATAATTTATTTGGGAATTTAATGTGCCGCATAAAAATTTAACGTAAAGCGAATACCCACTCCCAGGACGCGAGGTTGTAATGATTTATATCTACCGCCAACTATTTCAGCCTTGAGTAATCGCAAACACTAGTAGTACCCTATTACTGTTTGTCGCATCATT
>CAUVYP010001325.1:0-89000 GCA_963556195.1 Sepiola atlantica | reverse complement strand
TACTAATTCTGCTGGGTCTCCAATCAAGAAAACATTAGCAATAGCGAGTTATTTCCTTTCATTTTAGACATATTTTAACGTCGCTTGACAGACTGACTCTGCTTGGTTTCTAATCAAGAAAACATGAGTAATAGCGAGTTATTTTCTCTTCATTTTAGAGATATTTATTTTTCCGTCGCTTGACAGACTAATTCTGCTGGGTTTGTAATCAATAAAACATGAGTGATAGCGAGTTTTTTCCCGTCATTTTAGAAATATTTTAACGTCGCTTGACCGACTAATTCTGCTTGGTTTCTAATCAATAAAACATGAGTAATAGCGAGTTTTTCCACTTTATTTTAGACATATTTTAACGTCGCTTAACAGACTAATTTTTCCGGTTTCTAATCAAGAAAACATTAGGAAAAGCGAGTTATTTGCTTTTATTTTTGACATATTTTAACGTCGCTTAACAGACTACTTCTTCCGTTTCTAATCAAGAAAACATTACTAAAAGGGAGTTATTTCTCTTGATGTTAGACATATTTTAACGTCGCTTGACATACTTATTCTGCTGGGTTTCTAATCAATAAAACATGAGTAATAGCGAGTTTTTTCCCTTTATTTTAGACATATTTTAACGTCGCTTAACAGACTAATTCGGCTGGGTTTCTAATCAATAAAACATCAGTAATAGCGAGTTATTTCTCTTTATTTTAGACATATTTTAACGTCGCTTAACAGACTAATTCTGCTGGGTTTCTAATCAAGAAAACATTGTTAATGGCGAGTTATTTCTCTTTACTTTAAACATATTGTAACGTCGCTTAACATACTAATTCTGCTGGGTTTCTAATCAAGAAAACATTAGTAATAGCGAGTTATTTCCCTTTATTTTAGACATATTTCAACGTTAGCGAGTTATTTCTCTTCATTTTAGACATATTTTTACGTCGCTGATCATACTAATTCTGCTGGGTTTCTAATCAATAAAACATGAGTAATAGCGAGTTATTTCCCTTCATTTTTGACATATTTTAACGTCGCTTAACATACTTATTCTGCTGGGTTTCTAATAAAAAAAACATGAGTAATAGCGAGTTATTTCCCTTCATTTGGACGTATTTTAACGTCGCTTGACAGACTATTTCTGCTCGGTTTCTAATCAAGAAAACATTAGCAATAGCGAGTTATTTCCCTTCATTTTAGACATATTTTAACGTCGCTTAACATACTAATTCTGCTGGGTTTCTAATAAAAAAAACATGAGTAATAGCGAGTTATTTCCTTTCATTTTAGACATATTTTAACGTCGCTTGACCGACTAATTCTGCTTGGTTTCTAATCAATAAAACATGAGTAATAGCGAGTTATTTCTCTTCATTTTAGACATATTTTAACGTTGCTGATCATACTTATTCTGCTGGGTTTCTAATCAATAAAACATGAGTAATAGTGAGTTATTTCCCTTCATTTTAGACATATTTTAACGTCGCTTAACAGACTTATTCTGCTGGGTTTCTAATCAATAAAACATGAGTAATAGCGAGTTATTTCCCTTTATTTTAGACATATTTTAGCGTCGCTGATCATACTTATTCTGCTGGGTTTCTAATCAATAAAACATGAGTAATAGCGAGTTATTTCCCTTCATTTTAGACATATTTTAACGTCGCTTAACATACTAATTCTGCTGGGTTTCTAATCAAGAAAATATTAATAATAGCGAGTTATTTCCCTTCATTTTAGACATATTTTAACGTCGCTTAACAGACTAATTCTTTTGGTTACTAATCAAGAAAACATTAGTAAAAGCGAGTTATTTGCCTTTATTTTAGACATATTTTAACGTCGCTTAACAGACTAATTCTTCCGGTTTCTAATCAAGAAAACATTAGTAAAAGCGAGTTATTTCTCTTGATTTTAGACATATTTTTTAACGTAGCTTAACAGACTTATTCTTCTAGTCTATTCTAGTTTATTGGTAAAAATCTTGGCTCAGAAATAGAGGACCATATGCGAAATTGAACCCCATTCTAAATAAATTCTTAAATAATTGTTTTTTTTTTTTTTCTTTCCGACAGATTTTTCAGGATGTTCACTTATAATCGCCTAAACAAAGTAAATCTCGTTTTTGCCCATTTAAGTAGCAGAACAGAGCACGAAAATATCCTATTATTGAATCGTCAAACAAGAGTTATTGTTGCTAAAAAGAAAACTAACTAAAAAACAGCTTGTTAATTTAAAATATTTTTCATGTTGCGCCAGACCAGACCAAAAATCAATTTTATCGAACGAACATTTGGACGAATACAAAGCGAAATGGGCAATAAGTTTCAACAGTCTCTATAGTACAATTGAGGCTTAAAAAGTATTTAAACTTGTTAATATAATTGAATTTTACTTAAGTTATTGATCCCCTCCTTTATTATTATCATAAGTAAATTTAAATTATTTTAGCACTGTTCATGAAATCAAATTTTCAAGAGGTCCATTTATCCTCCTGCCTAGCCTCCTACTATTATACTGTCTGTAGAGACATTGCAGAGGCCTACAAGAGGAACGATCAACTTGCAGCAAAGGCAAGAGGTCAGAGAAAAGCTGTTGTGACCGTGTGTCAATCCTTTTAACCTGGGTCGACTATATATCACTCCTGGAATTCTGTTGTATTTTCCCAAGACAGAGATGCCAATAATAAAAAATATACCATGAAAGATTCCTGGCCATATATTATTGACATGTAATCTAGGGGACTTAAAACTGTACTCACTTGTGTTGTGTATGGATTTTAAATTTCTACTTGCTCCTCATTCCTGAGAAAGAATACATTTCATTTTCGTCATCCTAAAGTTCCCAATGTCTCAATCTTAAATTCCTTTGTTCTGACATTGATAATTCTTAATCCATGTTATCCACTAAAATATAAATTCCACCTTCATAAAATTATAAATTTCCAATTTTAATTCAAGTTCAAACCTTTCAGACCATAGAATTTAAGGTTAATACACTTTTTAAAATCACTATCTAATATTTACAAAATAATAGTTTAGTTAATAATTTTTTATTTCAGTATTCCCAGGTTCCTGTTTTTCGTCTTCCCCAAAATCAAAGACAATACCTAGAGACAACACTTCTGATAAACCAAGCACTGTTGTTTATGAAAGTCATTTTCCTATTAGAGGAAAAGTATGACCGAAGAATCCCCCATCAGTAATTTGATCATTTGCCATCAAGTATTAAGAAGTCCTCAATCAAAACCAAGAACAACAAATATTGGGTTGGCGCAAAAACAATGGCGTTCAACTTTAAAAGATCATAGCTTCTTATATATACCAAACTTTATTAATCAAAATAAAAACCATTAGAATCAACACAAGTTTACTTATTCCATTATCATAAAAATCCGGAGTTCTGGAAACGATGAAGTCATTGAAGGCCGATTCGGCATCATCTCGGCTTTTGAAGTATTTCTCGCGCAGGAAGTTGTCGAGATGCTTGAAAAAGTGATAATCGGTGGGCGAGAGGTTCGGTGAATATAGCAGATGAGGCAGAGTCTCGTAGCCCAATTCGTTCAGCTTCTGCAGGGTCAGTTAAGCAACATGCAGGCGAGCGTTGTCATGGAGGAGAATTGGTCCCTGCATGTTGACCAATCTTGGGCACATACGTTGGAGCTTCTGGTGCATTTCGTCAATTTGTTGGCAATACTTCTGCGCCGTAATCGTTTCGCCTGGTTCAAGAAGCTGTGATGGATGAGACCGGTCGCAGACCACCAAACAGTCACCAATTTCGGCTTCGGGAAGTGTTGTGGAGCCGATTGTCATAGAGGATCCACTTCTCATCACACGTCACAATTCGCTTGAGAAAAGCCTGCAAAAACAATAAATGAAGAGATTAAAAATGGAAACAAATAACATGATTCGATAGAGCGAAAAACGCGCTTTACAATGACATATAACAACGCTATATTTATCAATAAATTAATTCAGAAAACATATATGAAAAACGCCATTGTTTTTGCACCAACCTAATAAATCTTCAGCTTCTGTGCGAAATGATGAGTTAGCACACAATTCATAGAAAAAGAAAAATTTCTTAGACAATATTGATCAACAGGATTTTGTATCAGAATAGGTATCCCAAACCAAAATTTTATTTTCATTATATCTATAAAAAAATTATGTGTGCACATAGATTTTTGCAAAACAAACAATGGTACCAAAGTTATTTTGATAGCTCAATTAGTCACCAAATTATGACCGTTCAAAGTTCCTGGAAATTAGAAAATTTGTCGTCTTGTGTGATATTGGTCTAGAAGCCAATTTTAACAGTGTATAACTAAAAATACAGGCTTCAAACAAGTGAAACATCCTTGCAAATGTAATGTCATCTTGTAGTAAACGAAATTAATCAGAATAGAAACAATAATTATTAGATAAAATTAGTATAAATATTGAACGAAATCCCATTCCCACCCGACAAAACGTGCAAAAATCATACAAAAATCATACTACGGAAGTGCAACTTTGACTGTTCATATAAATTTCATTTCAACAGCTAATGCATTAAATCTCCTTAATAATATTCCTAGCATATTAGAGATCAGGCTAATTTTTTCTTTTAATAGTAAACCAATAAAAATACTCAGATTAAGACCATGTAAAAACAGGCAGAAACACAATTTGATAATAGGGCAAAAATGGACGAAAAATTAAGTAAAAAGTATACGTTAATGTAATTGCTATAAAACAGTATCCATTGGAGCTACAAGCTTGAAACTTAGTCACTTTACTAATTTGGGGATGAGGAATTCAAAAACATGCGTGGCTTCTCTGTATTATCAAAAGTTTTTGTCATAGATCTATTTTAACTTTGGTAAATTTATTCAGTTTTTAACTTGCCAAAAAAGGGCCCACAACACCAAATATTAAACATTTGTTATATAAAAGAAATAACAAGTCATTTTTTTTTTCAGGCAAATACTTATTGTAAAGCTTAAAACTTAAAAAATTTGAAATAAGCTAAAATATTTTTATCTTAACTGACGGAACATCTTATAATTGTTCCCCTACAGTTCTTCTGCCGACTAGTCCTATCTGTATGGAGTGTGACACTTGGTGACTGCAGGATGCAGCATGAAGCTTAGTGATGAAATGAGATTCATCACTGATATTTGCTGATGTGGATATTGAGGGAAGATCATCCAGCTTTTCTTCAAAAAGGTTGCAGTCAACAATGTCAATTACTTGTGAACATTTTGATGCAGAAATACCTGCTACCTGCAGGCCTATAATGGTTATCCTAACATTATCATTAAAGCGGTTGCACCAACTGTCCCTAGTTGCTCTAACCTCCTTTTTGTTTTTTCTAATATCTGCTGAATAGCTTCTTCATCTCTGGAAGTCTTCTCGTTCCTCAACTTCTTACACTTCCTTTTCAAAAGACTTGTTGTTTTCTGAAGTGATACCTTTTCAGCTTTCAGCTTTACCTGAATCTCTTTCAAGGAGTTGACTTGTTTTTTAAGCTCATTATTTTCACTCAGTCTCTTCTTGTTCATTTGTTTCAACATATAAATTATTTTATAAAATTTACTCTTTGTCAACTTTTTCTGCCTGTCAATGGATTATTTGGAGACTTCCATGCGCAATCTGGCAATCACGTTCTTAACATGAACATTCTGATTTAGCAGAGATGGTTTTTGTTTAGAAACAGTTTCATATTTTGCTGTTAATAATCGAAATGCAGTTATCATATCGGACAGCTTATTCTTATATTTTTTGACCGATTCTTCCAGTGCCTTAATTTTTGAAGCAGGTGGGTGTTCAATAGTGGCTGAATCATTGGATTCGTCTGGAGATTTGACCTGGGAAGATAGGGTAACTCGCTCATGGAAAGGTGAAGTCAAAAACTGCTGCAGTTCCTGAGGTCTTTGTGTCTTGTTTTTTCGTTTTATCCGATTCTCTATTACCAGTTTTTTTAATGTTGAGGACAGATGCTTTTCATCGTAATTGGACGACAGAAGTTGATTTATCCACATGACCATCATACTGAACTTGAGATTCTTCTGCGTTAAGTAATTCTGGAGCTGAAGAATATCTTCATTAGTCAACTCATTTAATCCTTTGGCAGCTAAAGAATCTAAATTTAAAAAATAATAATTTATTAAAGTTAATAACAATACTGTTAATGATACGCGCTCGGTAAATTCTTTTTACGAACATGTGCTCATAAAATAATTTTTTTTGGGGGGGGGGGGGGAATCATTTACTACACTCAACAGAACGAAAAAAAGGATGAAAAAAACAAAATGTGTAACAAATAAATGTTAGCAAAGGCAAGTTATTCATCTACCTACATAGATAAGTTTATTTGTATTTTAACTGATTTTAAAGGGTTGTTTTTGGTTCAAACCAGCTGTGTCAATAGAATAAATGTCACAAAAACATAATTTATCGAATAATGATACCGTTAATGATACGCGTTGTATTATTTCTGCAATGTTATTATTTAATTCAAGAACATACTTTATATTGATTTTATCAAAACGTGTTAAAATACGCTGAATAAATCCCGCCGTGTGCCGGTAAATAGGGATATATTACACGAAACCGCTTGATGGTGACAACTGTTAATGTTATGAAGAAGTGATTATTCGGCACTTCTTCAGTTTAGGTGTGAATCAGAAATCAATTTTGAAGAGTTACATTCCAGATAGCGGTTTTTAAAACTCATTAAAATACACTAAATAAATACTGGCGGTGTCTCTAAATTTGAATGAGTTTTATTTTGTGTATACGTCGGCCGTGTCTCTAATGAATAACATTACAGACATGACTGCCGTGTCTGCAGCTTCTTCGTTTTAATAAACAGCTGTTATTATTATTATTATTAAAAAATATCTTTCATTTCCTGTTATTTAATTTAAAAGTGCTTAAAAATATTTAAATACCACCCGTTTTTAACTCGGAAGTTATTTTCGTTTTATTAATTATATTTACGCACATGTGATAAAAAAAATACCACCCGTTTTAAATTGACGCACAAAGTTCAACTAACAAATATATTCTTCAATTTATCATTTTAAACAAACAATAAAAGACTTCATGCAACTTTTAAATAAACAAAAAAACAAAAAAATTAAAGTCGCCTAAGATCTTTGAAATATCCATCAGCAGCAATTGTTTTGTTGACGTTTTCGAATTTTTGATGCGCGGCGGTTATAGATCATTGAAGATTTTGTCATTTGCGCGAACCTACCTCCAGTTTTATACGTTGCACGTCCTGAGTTATGGGTGTATTAATATGACACCAACAGATTATTAAAGACGGTATATTTCTCTACAAAGGTGTACATTTTTGACATTTTTTTACATTGAATTTCTTTGTGATTTTATACACTAAAGTTTTTAACTTGGATTTCTTTTATAAAATTCGACATAAAACCCTATGTTACGCCCACCAAATTAAAGAGCGTCCTTTTTTCTTTTAGATGGGACTATTTTTATATGCATAGTAACATGCGCGAGCGCGCGCAACAAATTTGAAGAAGACATCGATTTTTTTCAAAAAAAAAAAAAGCGTCCATCACTGAAAATAGTGACCTAATTTAAAATTGTCTGGAAAAAAAAATATTAATGAGACAAGAAAAAGAATTATATCTTTATAAAGAGAAAAGATTAAATTTTGTTTACATCCAAATTTTATCAAAATAATCCAAAAAATTAACGAGATATCGCAAGTTAAAATTGTATGGAATTTCACTTTTTTTTACATATTTCGCTAGCAAATCAGCCCGGTTTGGGATACCTAATCAGAAGTTACATATTCTATAAAGTTAACAATCAGCTGTTGATCCAGTCTGTTGAATTTTTTTTTTACTGGAGGTATTCCAATATTTATGATTTTTGAAAATTTAAAATTTGAATGCATTATACATACAACTAATTTGTTCTCTTTCAAACAATCTTCTTTCTGTTCAATGTCAAAAAAAGAAAAGAAAAGAAAAAGAAACAACATCAAATGAGTAGTGAAATAACAACTCTTTTTTGAAAATAAAATGTTATTTTTAGGATAAAAAGTTTTATATACAATTTCACATACTTGTTATCTTTAAGAAATGTTTAATAATTTCTCAGAGAATACAATCTTTACAATCCTTTAATAAGAAATGTTTTCTTGTACGAGTTCAAATTTTGTTATACCCCCCCCCCTCCAAAAGAAAAAACAGCCGCCAATATCAACAAAACAAGAGAAGAAGGGTCCAAAAGTGATCAGACAGTATGAAAGATGGTTAAAGAAATTCTATATAGTGGTAATGAAGGCCTTGACGCTAAAGAAGGTAGAGGACGGCCATGTACTTTTTCCAATGAAAATTTGAAAGCAACTAAAGAAAACACACCTCAAAGTGGTAAAGTAATGTCTAAGGCACTTGATGTTAGTATTTTAACAGAATCTTACTATCTGAAGCCAACTGGTAAGATTAAAAAGCTTCATTAATAGGCACGCATGAGCTAAATATTCATTTCTGAAATCAGTCTTGATTTTCCAAACAACATAATACATAGGGCAACAAAACAGTAAATATGCCCTGAATGTGTACTACTACTATTACATCATCAATTTTACATGCTGGCAGGTGTTGGATGGCTCTTAGAAATTGACTTTCAAACTAGCCTATCTCTGCTCAGGTCTTTATTCCTCTTTCTCTCAAATCCTTCCTCTATCAACTGTTCTACATCTACGAACCTGAGAACTCTCATCCATTCTTTCAACATGACCATAGCATCGAAGTCTCTTCTTGTTCTGCACACATCTCCCTACACTGTCCAGATTTAATCTTCCTGTTTCTAACATCAGTCATTACTTTTCGAACAACTTAATATCTCTTTTTTTGTTTCATAAGTTCTCGACAATCAAAGGGACCCTTCCTGGGGCTAACACTTGATCTCTATATGAGATATACAGATATTCGAGTGTTCCATTAAAGTTCTCCCTTACTTCTCACCTCTCCCCCAATTGACCAGTTGATTATATATTATAGTATATATTTCTTTTGGTCTCTTGGTCTTACCAGATTTCAAGACAAGAATTCATCTGGTCTGGTGGAGGAGAAGATGCACCATTCCTCGTATAGGCGTGTATAGCTAAACCGGGATATCTTATTTGGGTCTCGAATACTATGTTATTTTGAATATTTACTTGTAGGGTGAAGTATCAAGTCAGGTTTTCCTGACAAACCTTTTTACAGAGAGACCAAAGGGAGGTGACGGTGGTTAAGTAGATATCGACACGGACTGAAGACCTGGGTGTTCCAAGTTCGAATCCAGTCGGATCCACAGTACCATGTTCACTTAGGGATGTTGGCAACCTTCTCGTGGTCCTTCCCGTAAGTACCCGATGTCTTTCCAAAAAGATTTCTAACTAGAAAAACATCGGGGAAACTAATGCCAACATCAGAATCATTTGATTCACATGAAAGAAGAAAGAAGAAGAGAGACCAAAGACACTCTATGATGGTGTCTAGTAGATAACTCTGTTATGTGTGTGTGTGAGTATGTAAACAGACATCTGTACATTGATACAAATTGAAAGTAATGCAAGAGAGTGTATTTGTTCTTGCATTCACAAAAAATTCAAATGACAGTTAATATAACTTTGATTATTTTCCTAATATAGCCAAACTGTATTTTGCTTTTGATTGCATTTAATTAACTAGCAAAAAACCATTAACAAATTTAAAAAGGGTAAAAAAAATATAAAAACGACAAGTGTAGAAGATGACAAATTTTATTGTGTAGAAAAAATAAAATTAAACATTTTTAGGTGAAATAACAAAAGTTACAAGAAATGGTTGTGGAAAACAAACAATTACATAATTGAAAACACACTCCGTCCAGCCTTCGGACTAAGATCAACGTGTAGTATCTGTTCTTCTATACAAAGGCAATTTTGTTTTGTGCTAATCCAGAGTGCTAGATTTTACCCATGTTTAAAAAACCAAACTCATATCACATCCAGTCCTTCATAGAGAGGTGGAAAACACACACACACACACACACTTTATGTTCAAGTTCTTGAGAAATAAAAAACAAAACTATAGTATACAATATAGTATAATTGAGAGGAATTTTTTTAAATATCTTTTTAAAATATGTTATTTTTCAAATATTTAAAATATATATCTTTTTCTTTTCGTTATGAAATTAAAGTCAAGAATTTTCAGATAAAACCATTACCCTTTTATTCGTTGGAATCCTACCTGATCAATGACAAAAAGCAGTCGTTACTCAATTCTAGAAGTGTGTACAAAGTTTTTTTTTTACAGCCAACATATGCATTTATTTGAGGCAATTAGGTTGACCCCCCCCCCCCAACCTTCTCCCTTTTCTTTCTTCTCAGTAGCCCCTTACATCTACAGTGGCGACCTGCCTTGTCTGGGGTGAACTATGTTAAAAAAAAATTATAAAAAAAAAAGACTAAGGTCAATAGGCATCTCCTGTCTTTGCGATAATCATGTTTGTTCTTGTTAGCTCCTTGTCTGGAGCGATTTCCATATAAAAGAATAAAAAAGGGAAAGAAAAAAAACAATAACATCAATGTATTGTGCGTTTAAAGTCAGGAAGCCATTATTTTCAGACAGCCTGAACTGGTAGCACCAGTTAGTTTTAGGTACACAGGGAGAAATGTAATTTATTGACAGTTGTTGTAGCTAGATGAGTTTTTTGTGAATGCTTTATAGGGGGCCCATAGATTGAAGCTGCCATGACAATAACGATAGAACAGAGAAAGACTAACAACGCACACCCTAACCCTAAAAATCACCAAAAACGAACAATAACACAAAAAAACACCCTAACCCTAAAAAAAAAAGATTCGTACTGGACACTAGCCCTAACACGAAAGTCGCCCTGTTTAAAAAGTCAAAAAAAGAGAGAAAAAAAAGAAAAAAGCATGGCGGTTCTGACGCACCATGCACACTAACCCTAAAAATCACCAAAAACATGAAAAACAACCCTAAGAAAAAAAAGAAAAAGAAAATGACAATCTCAGGGTTTTGATTTCTGGTTATGACGTCCGCTTTATTTGTTGGGAATTTATTATTTATTATTAGTGCAATATTCTCAATTTCTAAAAGTAGCAAAGATCTCTGATATTTTTAAATCAAACAAATTACGTTTAAAAAATTTGTGACTGACGGACAATATCTCCATTTATGTAAGACTAGCTGGCTTCGCAAGCTAGCTCTCACTTCACATTTATTTATTATATATATATATATATATTATGTAAATCATCCTTATTTAATATGTATTAAATAAGGTATACATTTCATTGAAATTGGACCTATTTGAATTTTCGGTGAACCTATGGTTTAAATTTTAGTGTGTGCTTGTGACTCCCGGGGACCATCTTAATATTATCAAAATATGCTGAAATTTTGAGAATAGACATCATTATTGTTCATTTACCTATGGTTTAACTTTCATTTGAATCAAAGAGAAAACACTTTTCAGGAGTGGGGGGGGGGGGGGGCAGCCCGGGGACCCCCAGCGTTGAAGTGATATATTTCTTATATAGCCTATGACCTTCACTGAGAGGTCAGTAGTCGCCATGCCAATTTCCAAGCAATTTTGTCCAGCGGTTTGGGTGAACATAAAACACAAAGATCAGGTGGACACACATACAGAGTTACAATTTTATATATATAGAAAATAATGTAGTTTTTACATTCCTAAAGTTAATTATCGTTAAACATAAACGATTCATTCATTCATTTTGTACGAATTGAATGATTTTATTTTTGGCATTGGTTTCCCGATATCTTTCTAGACATCGGGTACTTACAGGAAAAACCACGTAAAGGTTGCCAACATCCTAAGTGTAAGTGTTTCTGTGGAACAAACTGGATTCAAACTTTGCACACACAGGTTGTCAGTCCGTATTGTTAACCACTTAGCTACCGTCACCCCTGAACATAAATTATAAATTTGGATTTGGATTATTCGAACTATTCTCATTTTGGTGGTTATATCTATAGAATTGGAAGTGTTAGACAGTGATAAAGATTTTGAAGTCAGTTTTTTACTCTGTCAAGGCAGGAATCGGTGCTCTGAGCGTCACCCCTCCACCCCCAGATGTCGCAACAGTACCCCATTTTAGGACGTTTTTGACTCTTATACATGTAGACGCTTGTCTCAGAAGTGAGAAATTTTTTGGAGTGGATATCTTCACCCTGACTGCGGCTACAATATCTCATAATAGGCATGATGTATTCATTGAACACTTTTTGCTTAATGTTCATCGTGGACTTTCTACTCTTGATGATGTTGTCTACTTTGGAAAAGGCTGTCCATCCAAGCGCAATTTGCCGTTTGATTTCAGGCATGATATCAACGTCACTTCTCACCATCTTCCTTAGGTAGATGTAGTTGTCAAATTCCTCGACATTTTCACTTTTCACTGTGATTGCAGCTTTCGTAGCATGGTTTTTCCAGTGTGCATTTTAAGACCAACTATATGGCTAGCATTTTGAATGTCATTAAGAATCGCTTCTAATTTTTGAGGTGTGTGACTTGTGACAATGATATCGTCGTCAAATTCTAGATGAGCAAGGTATTCTGTTTATATTATAATACATCTGCCTATCAATTTTATTGTTTCACAAATATTAATAATAATGAAAGCAAGAAGTACATTGAAAAAGAAAAAAAAACACAAAATAGTAACATATAGCTAATATTCTATTTTTTTTCTGACCTTTTCTCGCACCTCCCGGAATATTGTCTCGCACCCTCAGGGGGTTAGAACAGCTCTGGTTTGCAACTACTGGTGTACGATATAAATAAACACAGGCTCCTAAATTTCATACTAGAACTTCTGCAAAGACCTGTGACGCAGTGGATATAGTACAAATTTAATTTCAGTTCTAAGTGATATTCATCTGAAGGTTTAAGGTTGAATCCTCGGTGCAAGCGATACGAAGAATTGTGAATTACTGAAGACTTCTCTCAGTCATGGATAACGGAACGAGAGCATGCTACCATCATGGATTAAGTAAAGGGTTTTGTTTGAAATTCCATCCATATTCCAGAGTTCGACAGAAATATTCCAGAGTTTGAAAAACAACACCCGAAGAAGGCTGGAGATTACAGACGTAACTCAATTATATAGATTTTTTAATAAAACAACATCTTTAAATCATTTTGTTTATAATTTTTAGTAAGATTATTATTGAGAAAAATATTTTAAATACATCTGGCAATGTAAAAAAACAATCATGGGTGTATATTTGCGAATATTAATTTATAAAAAAGTTTTAAAACAAATTAATTATGTAAATTTGTAAAGACGCGTGATGTTTGGGTAAGCTTTGGAATGAGTATATAGGAGCTGACAAGTAGATATAAAAAAGGAGCGACAAAAACCAATAATATAGTTTCGGCTTCAAGTAGATATAAAAAGAGAGCGATCAAAACTAATACCATAGTTTCAGCTTAAGACAGACAGACAGACAGACAGCTATATAATCTCCATTATTATAGGGATGAATTAGGATAATTACGAGATCAGCTCGAAGACGAATAGAATTAATTATTGTCAAAGGGAGATAATTATGTAAAAGTTAATTAATTCATTCTCAGATAGAATTAATCAATCTTATTCCTTCTTTCTTACTCCATTTCACTTAACATCTAGAGTGTGAGAACAGAAAGTTGTTAAATAGAGAAAGGAAAGGGAAAATATTTATATATAACTAAAAACAATTTTTAATTCCACGGTTATTTTATATATCATTGCATAGTGAACAAAACTAATTAAGTTTAAGTATAATATACGGAATCTATATTGTATTGCTGTTAGAAAAACAATGTATTGTTTCTAAATTTTTTAGATGAGGATTGATAATTTGTATAATTTGTATTATTCGGACTGTTATTCTCACAATGTTTCGGCCAGTGTTACCCTCAACCTTCTTCAGGTGTATCTTTCCTAACTCAGATATCTGTACAGAATTTTGAACATCATGTGGGCAAAACAGACGCGCACATATCCAAGGCAATGGCTGAATCCTCAGAAAGTGACTTGCACTCTGTAGTAGAATGGGGTCATAAATAGATGGTAACATTTAATGCTGCTAAGAAAAAGCACCTTTCCTTCAACAACTACAAGAAACACCTTAAACCACCAATTACTATGGCAAATACACTCTACCTGAGAGTCCAAATTTCAAACTCCTTAGCCTAACATTCACAGGTAACATGAATTGGAACAAATACATAGAAGATATTGCAAGGTTGCTGCAAAAAAGTAGGCTCTCTCTCTACCGTGCTAGAAAACTTTTCACACCTGACATTATCCTTTCTCTGTACAAAGCCACCACCGGCCATGCATAGAGTATTGTTGTCACATCTCAACTGGTGCACCATCCACTAGTCATTTTTTCTTAGACAATGTCAAAGAAACAGTTGCTAATCTAATAGGTCCCTTACTAGATAGTAAGTTCCAGCCCCTGTCCTATCGCCACAATGTTGCATCCTGGTGCTTGTTTAACAATTACATCAATAGAATGTGCTCCAATGAACTTACTGCCGGCTTTTGAAACTCCCCCTGCTCCCTGTTTCCCGATTGTACCGACATTCAGAAATTTAAAACTGATGTGAACAAGCATCTTGCTGCATAGCTCCCAATTTAAGATGACCTATAAAAATTTTTACCCTAATTCCCAGTAGACATCTACAGTGGCAACTTGCCTTGTTCGGGATGAACTATGTTAAAAAAACAAACCTTTATTTAATCAACGGAGGTAGCATGCTCTCATTCCACCAGCCATGACCGGATAGAAGTTTGAAGTAATTCTCAATTGTATTCTTAGTATTGCCCACACTGAGGATTGAACCTTTAACCTCAACATGGATTCCATGTAAGTGTAGAAAAATATACAAAGGTGAGACATGTGTCTCACTAAAAGTAAGGTAGAGAAGAATACTGGTAAGCTGTAATACGTGGAAATATTTAAAAGTCGGGTACGGCTGACCAGATACGGATTGAAATTATATAACCATCTACCTTCATGGGATGAAGTAAAAATCATAAACAGAAAAGAATAGTGGAAAGTAAGACGACCCAAAAAAGACGCTCATATGTTTTGCAACAATGACATTTTAAGCAGACCTAGTATAGAATTTAATACAATATGGGAAACATTAATTATAAATAATAGAAAAGAACACAACAAAAAAATTATAATATTTCTGAATTTTTTAGATGAGGATTGATAATTTGTATAATTTTGATAATACGGACAACTGTTCTCATCTTGACTACACATTAAAAACAAGAATAGGTTTTAGGCTCCAAAAATTCATACTAAAACTGTGGCGCAATCTATATAGTACTAAGTTAAATTCAGGTCTAAGTAATAGTCATCTGAAGGTTTAATCCTCAGTGCAAGCGATATGAAGAATTTAAAATAACTAAAGACTTCTCTCAGACATGGCTGACGGAACAAGAGCTGCAACCCTCATGGATTAAAAAAAAGGGCTCCGTTCGAAATTCTGGGCAGATTTTAGAGTTCGACAGAAATATTCGCAAGTTCGAAAAGATACACCTAACGAAGGCTGGAGGTTACAGCTGCCGAAATGTTGTGAGAAAAACACTCAAGATGAGAACAGTAGTCCGAATAATCCAAATTATACCAAAGAAAACATACTTTACAAAAATAATTTCCTTGAAATATGTGCAAGATAATAACATCGAAATTTTAACTTTCAAAAGATAACTTTTAATTTAATGACTTTTTTGTTCCTGTTTATTACTTTCAAATTTTTCAACACTTGAACTTGTTTAATACCGTAAACAAACACGTTCAGTTTTGGTCCTGAAGTTTTAGAATGATCTGAACAGGCGGTTAAATACACAGTTGGATTAAATCTATTCAACTGAGAATTTAATGGCCACTTAATAACAATCATCATCATCATCATCATCAGAGTTTTTTAAAAATTTCAATCTTGTTGGAGGAACCCGTTGCTGATTTTTTTCCACTTTGTTTTATCTCTGGCTAGGCGTGGCCAACTAGAACCTAGTTAACAATCAGGGTCGTCTCTCCAACAAGATTTTGGCTTTCCTCTAGGTATTTTCCATTGCCTCTGGATCCATTCTGCTGCTCTATATGTCTACCTGTTGTCTGTACATCTCTAAAGGTGACCTGCCCATCTATGTTTCGCCATTCGAAAGGTAGCGATAATGGCATTTACTCCAGTTTGTTGTCTGATACAGGTGTTTCTTTTTTCTATAATGTAAACTGATGCCGAGCATAATGCGTTCCATTTTGTATTGTGCAACTGTTAGCTTTTCTATCGCTGAATTATTAAGTGCCCATGTTTCGTTACCATATGTCATAACAGGCATAATGTATATTCGTTGAACACTTTTTGCTTAATGTTCATTGTAGACTTTCTACTCTTGATGATGTTGTTTACTTTGGAAAAGGCTGTCCATCCAAGCGCAATTCGCCGTTTGATTTCAGGAATGATATCATCGCCACTTCTCACCATCTTCCTTAGATAGATGCAGTTGTCAACTTCCTCGACATTTTCACCTTTCACTGTGATTGCGGCTGTTGTGGTATATTTGTTGAACATGACCTTGGTTTTTCCATAATGCGTTTTAACTATATGGCTAGTGTTTTGAATGTCGTTAAAAATCCCTTCTAATTCTTGAGGTGTGTGACTTGTGACAATAGTATCGTCGACAAATTCTAGATGAGCAAGGTGTTCTCTGTTTATATTAATACATCTCCTTTCCAGTCACTTTTATTGTTTAACAAATATTAATAACAATAATGAAAGCAAGACGTTTGTACATTGGAAAAGAAAACAAAAAAAAACACACAAAATAGTAACATATAGCTAATATTCTATTTTTTTCTATCCTTTTCTCGCACCTCCTGGAATATGGTCTCACACCGTCAGGGGGTTCGAGCAGGCCTGGTTTGCAACTACTGGTGTACGATATAAATAAACACAGGCACCTAAAATTCATACTAGAACTTCTGCAAAGACCTGTGGCGCAGTGGATATAGTACTAATTAATTCAGTTTGAAGTCATAGTCATCTGAAGGTTAAAGGTTTAATCCTCGGTGCTGGCGATACAAAGAATTGTGAATTGCTGAAGACTCCTCCTAGTCATAGATAATGGAACAAGAGCATGCTACCAGAGTTGGACAGAAATATTCTGGAGTTTGAAAAACAACATCTGAAGAAGGCTGGAGGTTACAGACGTAACTCAATTATATACATTTTTAAAAACACAACAGCTTTAAATCATTCTGCTTATAATTTTTAGTAAGATTATTATTGAGGAAAATATTTGAAATACACTTGGAAATCTAAAAAAACAATCATGGTTTATATTTGTGAATATCAATTTATTAGAAGGTTTAAACAAATTAATTATGTAAATTTGTAAAGACGTGTGATGTTTAGGTAAGCTTTGAAATGGTATATATAGGAGCTGATAAGTAGATATAAAAAGAGAGCAATAAAAACAAATATAGTTTCGGCTTCAAGTAGATATAAAAAGAGAGCGATCAAAACTAATAATATAGTTTCAGCTTAACCCAGACAGACAGACAGCTATATAATCTCCATTATTATAGGGATGAATTAGGTTAATTATGAGATCAGCTCGAAGACGAATGAAGTTAATTACTGTCAAAGGGAGATAATTATGTAAAAGTTAATTAATTCATTCTCAGATAGAATTAATCAATCCAATTCCTTCTTTCTTACTCCATTTCACTTAACACCTAGAGTGTGAGAACAGAAAGTTGTTAAATAGGGAAAGGAAAGAGAAAAGATTTATATATAATTAAAAACAACTTTTAATTCCACGGTTATTTAATATATCATTGCATAGTGAACAAAACTAATTAAGTTTAAGTATAATATACGGAATCTATATTGTATTGCTCTTAGAAAAACAACTATCTATTAAACTGAGAATTTAATGGCCACTTAATAACAATCATCATCATCATCTATCAGGGTTTTAAAAAAATTTCAATCTTGTTGGAGGAACCCGTTGCTGATTTTTTTCCACTTTGTTTTATCTATGGCTAGGCGTGGCCAAGTAGAACCTAGTAAACAATCAGGGTCGTCTCTCCAACAAGATTTTGGCTTTCCTCTAGGTATTTTCCATTGCCTCTGGGTCCATTCTGCTGCTACCTGTTGTCTGTACATCTCTAAAGGTGACCTGCCCATCTATGTTTTTCCATTCAGAAGGTAGTGATGATGTGATTTACTCAAGTCTATTGTCTTATCCAGGTGTTTCTTTTTCTATAACGTAAACTGATGCCGAGCATAATGTGTTCAATTTTGTATTGTGTAACTCTTAGCTTTTCTATCGCTGAATTATTAAGTGCCCATGTTTCGTTACCATATGTCATAACAGGCATAATGTATATTCGTTGAACACCTTTTGCTTAATATTCATCGTGGACTTTCTACTCTTGATGATGTTATCTACTTTGAAAAAGGCTGTCCATCCAAGCGCAATTCGCCGTTTGATTTCAGGCATGATATCAACGTCACTTCTAACCATCTTCCCCTAGGTAGATGTAGTTGTCAACTTCCTCAACATTTTTATCTTCAAATGTGACTGCGGCATGGCCATCCCTACTACAGGCCAGGCAATCGTACAACTGGGGTCTTTTACTGGGGGGCCATGTGAATTTTCTTAAATATTCGATATAGAAGTTGCAAACAAAGGTAAAATTCCTCTTTGAGATTAGTTTGATGTTTTTATGTGTTTTACATACCAAATAATAAGAACCACAATGAGCTAATTGATAAATTTTACAATTATTGACAAATTCCTATAAATGAAGAGACAGGTAATTTTTAATAAACAAAGGCAAATGCATATTTCAATGAAAAATTTTTATTTCAATGTTGAAGTCTTTTTTGAGAACTTGTACTTATGTCCAAAGATCATTACTTGTATATTGTGGTTAAAAAGAAAAAAAGAAGTTCTAGTATAAATTTTAGGAGCCTGTGTTTATTTATATCGTACACCAGTAGTTGCAAACCAGGGCTGCTCGAACCTCCTGACCCCCAGTAAAAGACACCAGTTGCACGATTGCCTGGCCTGTAGTAGGGATGGCCATGGACTGCGGCTTTTGTTGAACATGACCTGTGTTTTTCCAGTATGCATTTTAACTATATGGCTAGTATAGTGAATATTGTTAAGAATCCCTTCTAATTCTTGAGGTGTGTGACTTGTGACAATAGTATCGTCGACAAATTAATACATCTCCTTTCCAGTCAGTTTTATTGTTTAACAAATATTAATAACAATAATGAAAGCAAGAAGTTTGTACATTGGAAAAGAAAACAAAAAACAAACACAAAATAATAACATATAGCTAATATTCTATTCTTTTTCTAACCTTTTCTCACACCTCCTGGAATATTGTCTCACACCCTCAGGAGGTTCGAGCAGCCCTGGTTTGCAACTACTGGTGTACGATATAAATAAACACAGGCTCCTAAAATTTATACTAGAACTTCTGCAAAGACATGTGGCGCCGTGGATATAGTACTAATTAAAATTCAGTTGTAAGTGATAGTCATCTGAAAGTTCAATCCTCGGTGCGAGCAATATGAAAAATTACTGAAGATTTCTCACAGTCATGGATAACGGAACGAGAGCATGCTACCATCGTGGATTAAATAAAGGGTTTCCTTTCGAAATCCTGTCCAGATTCCAGGGTTCGACAGAATATTCCTGAGTTTGAAACACAACATCTGAAGAAGGCTGGAGGTTACAGACATAACTCAATTATATAGATTTAAAAAAAAAACAATGTCTGTAATAAATTCTATTTATAATCTTTAACATTATGATTGAGAAAAATATTTTAAATACATCTGGAAATTTCAAAAAAACAATCATGAGCATATATTTGTGAATATCAATTTATTGGATATTAATTATGTAAATTTGTAAAGACGCGTGATGTTTAGGTAAGCTTTGGAATGGTATATATAGGAGCTGATAAGTAGATATAAAAAGAGAGCAATAAAAACAAATATAATTTCGGCTTCAAGTAGATATAAAAAGAGAGCGATCAAAACTAATACCATAGTTTCAGCTTAAGACAGACAGACAGACAGACAGCTATATAATCTCCATTATTATAGGGATGAATTAGGATAATTACGAGATCAGCTCGAAGACGAATGGAGTTAATTACTGTCAAAGGGAGATAATTATGTAAAAGTTAATTTATTCATTCTCAGACAGAATTAATCCATCCAATTCCTTCTTTCTTATTCCATTTCACTTAACACCTAGAGTGTGGGAACAGAAAGTTGTTAAAAAGTGAAAGGAAAGGGAAAATATTTATATATAATTAAAAACAATTTTTAATTCCACGGTTATTTTATATATCATTGCATAGTGAACGAAACGGGAACAAGGGTTGGCTAAATTCGAACTGCCATCTAGGAGGGGTCGAAAAGAGGAAGAACACAGCGTGCAAACGTTTTTATCACGTGACATCTAAGGGAGTAGAGGTTGGAATGCCTGACAGCCAATCTGTGAGACCATTAAGGGACAAGGTAGCAGCCAATCAGTGAGTGGGACGTTTATAATATCCAACATGGGCATGTGGGGAGGGGGGTAGTGATTTACTATTCTATGTTAAGAATGGTTTTCTAAATAATAAAGTTATAATTAGAAAACCATTCTTAACATGGGGGTGGTTAACTATTTTGTACTTTCACCTAAAAATTAAAGACACAAAATAGTTAATCACCCCTCCCCATGTTAAGAATGGCTTTCTAAATTATTACGGTCCATAAACTGCATAAGTACCCTTTTTAATTACTAATTCTCTTGAGGTTCCTCACGAGTTATAGTTACAACAAAAAAAAAGTTTGAATTATCTCCGCTAAATTGTAGATATATATATACATTATAATATACGTGGTGAGTCTGCTCAACACGTAACAAGGCACACACGTAAATGTAGACGCAATAACTCACCTGACTTTCTGTGCTGTTTGAACTATTTCGGCTGGAAGACTTTTTGGAATTGGACTGCAAATACAAAAGTTTATGTAATCATATATTAAGGAAGTTTCATACTAAAACAGTAACATCAGAGACTCTTTTTTTTTTAATAGAAAGACATGAAGCCACTTGATGTAAGGAGCTAACAAGAACGAAATACGATTATCGCAAAGACAGGAGATGCCTATTGGCCTTAGTCTTGATAAGACCAAGGTTATAGGTAGGAGGAAAACCGTCAGCAGGAACAGAGTTCCACAAGCCTACAGTTATTGGAAAAAGCTACTGGAATAGGAAGCTGTATTACAATGAGGTATCAAAACAGTGAATTGTTGAAGACAACTAGACCAACGAGTCAAACAAGCTGGAATAAAAGAAGCAGGAAATAGATCCCATAATTCTGAAGAACACATGCCATAATAGTATTTATAGAACACATGCCATAATAGTATTTATAGAAAAGACTGAGACTAGCAACATTACGTCTGTGAGAGAGAGGGTGTAGAGAAGAAGAAAGAGTGGGGCAGAAGACAGGAGATACATATTGGCCTTAGTCTTGATAAGAAAAGGTAGGAGGAAAACAGTCAGCAGGAACAGAGTTCCACAAGCCTGCAGTTCTTAGAAAGAAGCTACTGGAATAAGAAAACTGTATTACAATTAGGTATCAAAACAGCGAATTAATGGAGACCACTAGACCAACGAGTCAAACGAGCTGGAACAAAAGAAGCAATTCTGAAGAACACATGCCATAATAGTATTCATTAAAAAGACTGAGACTAGTGACATCATGTCTGTGAGAGAGAGGGTGTAGAGAAGAAGAAAGGGTAGGTCCAATCAAGTTACAGATATGTTTCTGCACCTTATCAAGAACCCTCAAATGGGACAGAGATTCATCATCCCAAATATGACAACAGTACTCCATACATGGTCTGATTGTGGATTTGTAGAGATAGAGAATAGCCTCAGGTGTGAGAAAGTGTTTGGAGCAATAGAGAGAACCGACTTTACGAGAAGCAGAAAGAGCAATGGATCTAATGTATGAACTCTAAGAAAGATTTTATTAGAGAGAAAGATCAAGACGTTTCAGAGTCGATTTCTCCTCAAGAGCATAGCCATCCATGAGAATCTAAGAAAGAAAAGGGACACACCTACGATTGAAAGACACAAGCTGAGTCTTAACTAGATTAAATAAAACAAGCCATTTTGTACCCCAATCCACAACTGAACCCAGGTCAGGTCAACTTCTAGATCAGCTGCATATTTAAACTCATACGATTACAAGAAACTTTACCAACCACCGATTGCCATGACTGGTTAGGGAGTGCAACATACAAATTCCATGCCTTATTATTCATAGGTAACATGAATTGGAATAAATAAATAAATGAATAGAAGATACTGCCAAGGCTGCTGCAAAGAAAGTAGACTCCCTTTACCATGCTAGAAAACTTCTCATATCTGACAGTATTATATCTCTACAAAGCCACCATCCGCCCATGCATGGAGTATCGTTGTTAAATCACGGCTGGTGCACCAACCACAAGCCTCTTCCTCTTAGACAGGGTTCAAAAAAGAGTTTCTAATCTCATAGGTCCCACACTATCTACCAAGCTCCAGCCCCTGTCAAATACATAGCAGATACTGCCAAGGCCGCTCGAGTTTTTCAATAGAAAAAGCCCCCAGATGAAGATCATAAAATCATTTTTCTTTAAACATCTTCTTGGCGGTTATTCATTCAAATTCTGGTGTTGAACGAGTAAGCTGGGACATGCTGGTATTTTAAAGAGACAGATCGTCCAATTTAAATCATTGATACGTTAGAAATATTAAAATTTAAAATAGAAGTTTTTCAATGCAAGATCTAAAATTTTTCGGAATAAAATGCATAATCAGACACAATACACGTAAACTCTAACCTGTGGTGAGTTGGGGGGACAGTTGTCTCTGAAAGTGTATGTTTCTTCTTTGTGTTGGGGTTTGCGATCAATTTCGTTTAAGTATGATTGGTTTGGTTGTTTTGTTTTACGGCATATCAACCCTTTTCAGGTTATTTGATGCCGAATACGGTCATATTGGTAAAAGATGTTCTGCTTTAAGTTTTATATATCTACAAATATTTATTTGATAGTTTTGTTTTATGGCATATCAACCCTTTTCAGGTTATTTGATGTCGAATACGGTCATATTGGTAAAAGATTTTCTGCTTTAAGTTTTATATATCTACAAATATTTATTTTGTAGTTTGTTTTACGGCATATCAACCCTTTTCGGGTTATTTGATGTCGAATACGGTCATATTGGTAAAAAAATTTCTGTTTTAACTTTTATATATCTACAAATATTTATTTGGTAGTTTTGTTTTACGGCATATCAACCCTTTTCAGGTTATTTAATGCTGAATACTGTCACATTGGTAAAAGATTTTCTGTTTTAACTTTTATATATCTACAAATATTTATTTGGTAGTTTTGTTTTACGGCATATCAACCCTTTTCAGGTTATTTAATGCTGAATACTGTCATATTGGTAAAAGATTTTCTGTTTTAAGTTTTATATATCTACAAATATTTTTTCATGGTGTTTCGTTTGGTTGCTTTGTAGAGGAAAAATGTTTTTTTTATTGGTTTTGTAGAACATGATTGAGTTTTGCAAAAGGAAAGGAAAAAAAACAATAACATCAATGTTTGGTGCATTTTGGGGCAGGAAGCAAGTATCTTCAGACAGCCTGATTTGGTAGCATCAGGGTCTATGTATGAGAAAAGTAAAAACAGGAAAATGAAAATTGGCACTTTCTCTGTGGTTGTGCATGCTTGTCTGTCTTTTAGAGATGGAAAATATTGCGTTAATACTAAATAATAAATTATCAACAAATAAAGCAGACGCCATGACTGGAAAATCAAGCCGAAAGTTTGAGATATTCAGTCTAACATTCTTCAACTATGTATTGTATATATTTTTTTACAATTATATAATTCTAGACAAATAAACTTAAAAAATAAAAAACTACTGCATGAAGGTGGCTGCAATGTGGATGAAGAATGGACCGTTTTAGAGTAATCTTCGTTTGATTCGGGTTCTGACTCTAAAAGTTTGGTCTGATAGAAAGTGGAATTCTTAGGTCACTAAGAAATTGTGTTGTAGATATATACGAATGTGGCAAGCATTTTTTAATTATAGTTACTTTAACAAGTGATTTTTATTGCTTTTAGTTACATTTATTTGTTGCTTTTAACTTTAATTAATTACTGTTAATATCGACGAATCGATTGCATATATATATACACAAATAGATAATAAAAGTAAAAATCAATAACACCAAGCATTTAATTGTTATATTTAAGTTGACAAGCGATTTCTATTGCTTTTAGTAACATTTATTTGTTGCTTTTAACTTTAATTAATTACTGTTAATATTGACGAAACGATTGCATATACATAGATAAAATAAGTCAATAAAATAAAAAATCTCTAAGAAATTGTGTTGTAGATATATACGAACGTGGCAAGTTTGTGACAAGACATGGATGGGTAGAGGGAGGGGAAAAAAAAGAGAGAGTGATATAGAAGTTTAAAGAGAAATATGTGACACTTTGTGCCGGGCAACAGCGGGTCACCCTGCTAGTTGTCGCATGAATAGAAAATGAAAAGCTTACTTACAGAGTAGAGACTTTGGTTAATCCCTTCTACAGAATACGCAAGTTTCCGTAGGATTCCACTAGTACACTGTCTTTGGATCGACTTTTGTTCTTGCGTAAAGACATCCCGGATAGAAACCTTAAGAAAAAAGAAGAAAAAGAAAAATGATCCAAATTTGCTATACGAGGCCCGTCTAAAAAGTATCCGACCTTAGGCCAGAAAAAATATTTCAAATACCTGAGGGGGTTGGGACCCTAATCCCCTTAAAAGTAGGCCCCTTGTGCTTGCACACACTTAGCCCACGGATCCATCCACTGCCGGAAACACATCTGGAAGTCTTCTTTTGGAATGGTGTTCATCTCCGCCTTCGCATTATCTCTTCTCTAGTCTCAAAATGGGAACCTTTCAGTGGCGTCTTCAATTTTCAAAACAACTAGAAGTCGCAAGAGGCCATGTCTGGAGAGTAGGGAGGTTGGCGAACGACTGTAATTCCAAGAAATGTTGGATCAATTGAGATGAATGTGCAGGGGCATTGTCAGTTTTTCGTCATCCACATGTCTGGTCTTTTGCGCTGAACTGCATCACGGAGAACATCTTGATAGTATTCCTTTGTCACTGTTTGTCTTTCTGGTGCGTATTCGTGATGCACTATCCCAAGGATATCAAAGAAGACAGTCAGCATCACCTTGATTTTGCTTCGCACCTGCTGCACATATGACTCATTTCCAGTTATCACGGTTTTCAGAAATCCAGGATCAGTGTTGCCGATTTCCAGAAGGTCCTGTGCAACTTGAAAACGGAGGTCCTTTTGTTCCTGCGACAACAACTTGGGCAGCCACTCTGTGCACTCCGAGCAGTTTGGGGCCTGCCAGAACGCTGGTCACTCTCCGTTGATGTGCGGCCATTTTTGAATCGGTTTGACCACTCCTTAATATGTGTCACACCCATCGCATCTTCTCCAAACACCTGCTGAATCTTAAGAATTGTTTTGCTTTGAGAATCACCAAGCTTTTGACAAAATTTGATACAGTACCTTTGTTCAACACGTTCAGTCATCTTGAGAGAATCGGTAATCTAATGAACATGTTGTGTAGCACCTAACTCAGTGACCGACAGGCAGCGACTAACACGCAGGAACGTGTTTTCCTTCACTGTGTAGAGTGCGCCGCCCTATCGACTCTATTTCGCACAGGAAAAATAAAGGTCGGATACTTTTTAGACAGACCTCGTATATGAATAATGTTGTCATAACCAGAATAAAAGTTAATGTTCCAATTTTAAAAAATTGTTGAATTTTTAGAGCGGTGTTTAATTATTTTCACACATTGTTCTTACACAGATGTTTCCTTCAACAAGTTGGTTTAGCTTTTATAATTAAATTCACATGTCCATTTTTTTTTTTTTAACTTAACAGTTCACCCCAAACAAGGCAAGTTGCCACTGTAGATGTAAGGGGCTACTGAGAATTAGGGTGAAAGTTTAGGGAGCTGTGCAGCGAGATGCTTGTTCTAGCAATACACATCGACCAGAAAACTGTTTGGATAATCACAGATTTGAGGGTAGTTCTATTAAAATAGTCATATCTTAAAAACTAAAGCACTTTAAGTGCTCAAAATACCATCATTTTGTTAGGAAATAAATATCCTTTCAGGTGCATTCATGAATAATAATATACATTATATATTTTTAAGAGTTTTGCGCAAATAAAGGCAAAAAATGTTAACGCTATTTTCAGCAATTTACGTCATTTTTTTTTAACCCCCCCCTTCGTTTAAAAGTCTCGTACCATTGCTGTGTGTGGAATTTCGTCCTGAAATTTGGAAACTAATCAGGGAAAGCATCACTTTTAATGTTTGTCGGTGTACGAAGTAATTCGGCTCATTCATTTTTTTGAAATTTTAAAAATAAACCTTCAACTCGACGTCGGTTGAACATTTTTGAAAAATACATTTCCGTCGCCCAATTAGTAAGTAAATCAATCATTTTACTTTTTTATGCATTAAAATTATAATTGTATATATGTGTTCTCTTTTGGTAGTAATAATAATTCATTACCCTATCCGAAAAAAAAAAACGTTTTCTATTTATAGTTTGAAAAACTGACTGTAGTAGCTGCAGTAATAGCAGCTATAAACACGAGGCGATTTTTGTTTATTTTCATTCTAGAACGAATTTTAAACATTTGAAAATATGAATGTAGAAAATGTTGTTACATTTTTCGTACCCAACTAGTAAATAAATTAATCTTTTATCTTTTTTATGCATTAAAATTATAATTGTATGTTGTTTTGTCATTCCGTAGTAGTAATTTTAAATTACCTTATCTGAAAAAATAGTCCTTTTTTTGAGCGAAAGTCAACAATGGCTGCTAGTATTGCTGATATAACAATCAATCAGCAGCAGCTAACTAGTCTTGTAAAGCTTTGTAAAAATAAGACAAAAATACTTAAAAAAGTTAATCCTATTTGGTTCTTTTATAAAAAATACTTTAAAAAATACTGGTTTTCACTCAACTTTCGAACTTCTAGTAGTAATGACTTTCTAGTCGCCAATTTAAAAAAAAAATTAAGATTCTACTTTTTTAGGCGATTACGTGTGAACACCCTTAAAGTCTTGGCGAAAAAAAGAAAAAACAAAACAAAAAATAATTTAGAATTTAGAGTGGGGGATCAGTTTCGCATATAAATTTAATGTAAAATGATCTCCGATTTCCCGGTCATTCTTGCCTTTTAGTGAAATTTATAAAATAAATAATTACTCTACCATTAACTCTAGGTACGACTAACAAGCCCACCTCCTAAAAATGCCTTCTTGAATGTATCGTACCATTAACCTTAAATATGAGTGGCAAGCCAACCCTAAAAAACTCCCTTAACCCTAACACTAAGTCCGAATGGCAACCTCCATCCAAAACAAAACCCCTTCCTTAACCTTATCACTAACCCTAAGTCTGAGTAGGAAGCCCTAATCCTACAAAAAAGCCCATTAAAACCACACATAATCGTCTTTAAAAAAAAAAAATTTAAAAAAAGCAGACCCCCATAAAAAAAAAACGCACAGGATTTATTTGCCATAGAAAAAAAATGATTAATGCCCTAAAACGCTAGAATGGCCCGGAAATCGTGAATTATTCTACATTAAATATATGTGAAACTAATCCCCCACTCGAAATTATAAATGAATTGTTTTTTTTTCTTTCTGCTAAGTTTTCAGGGTGTTCACACTTAATTACTCCTAGCCCTACCACTAACCTGAAGTTCAAGTGGTAAGCCCCCCCCCCCTCCTCCCACAAAGACCCTCATAATCGTCTAAAAAAAAAAGAAGAAAAACAAGAAAAACGCACAGGATTTATCTCCCATAGAAAAAATAATTAACTGTCCTAAAACGCTAGAATGGCCTTGTAATGGGGGATTATTTTATGTGAAACTGATCCCCACTCTAAATTCTAAAATAATTGTTTTTGTTTTCTTTCTTTCTGCCAAGTTTTTCAGGGTGTTAACATGTAATTGCCTAAATAAAAAAAGTAGAATCTCATATTTTGGTGAGGTAAGGGGGTGAGTTAGCAGAAGGTGTTAATCTACAATAATGCCAAAGAAATCTTGCAATATATTCATTTTTAAACAGTCCTAGTATTAGATTTTAGTTTCTTGTACATAAAATGTATTACAATTCAACTTTGAGTTTTCTAACTTCTTTCTTTTAATGGATACATGGTATTTTTAAGGTACTGCAGCATATTTATGTGCACTTAGTGCAGATTACTTGGAAACCATTAATTTCTGGAGATTTTCAGTAGCACATTCTGATTCCTTGTACAAAAATACATTTATATGGTAAATGTCATTGCTTAATCTTGTATTTTAACAAAGATATAACATTTTTACTGAAAAATTAGTGTAAAAAATGTGACGAAACGCATATGGTCTTAAAGAGGGGAAAATATCCAATTGTGTGAGGCACAAAAATAGTCATAACTTCCTTATTTTTAGTTAGATTTTAAAAATTTAAAAAGATTCTTTCTTAGATCATCAAGCTCTTTCTATATATGCCATTATTGGGATATTTTAAGCAATTAAAATTTTTTCATGTGTATTGTTAATTTAAGCCGATGTAACCTCCGGCCTTCTTCAGGTGTATCTTTTCTAACTCAGGTATCTGTACGGAATTTCCGACGTTGTGTGGGCAAAACAGACGCACACATATCCAAGGCAATGGCAAAGCTCTTTTCATTCAACAACTACAAGAAACACCTTCAATCACCGATAGCCATGGCAAATAACACCCTACCTGTAAGTCCAACGTTCAAACTCCTCAGCCTAACATTAACAGGTAACATGAATTAGAACAAATACATAGAAGACATTGCCAAGGCTGCTGCAAAGAAAGTAGGCTCTCTCTACCGTCCTAGAAAACTTTTCACACCTGACATTATCCTTTTTCTATACAAAGCCACCACCTGCTCATGCATAGAGTATTGTTGTCACATCTCGACTGGTGCACCATCCACTAGTCTTTCTTTCTTAGACAATGTCCAAGAAATAGTTGTTAATCTAATAGGTCCCTCACTATCCACTAAGCTCTAGCCCCTGTCCCATCGCCGCGATGTTGCATTCTTGTGCTTGTTTTACAATTACTTCAATGGAATGTGCTCCGATGAACTTGCTGCTTTGGTGTCACCTCGACTTTCACTCTAATTCTTAGTTGACATCTACAGTGGCAACTTGCCTTGTTTGGGGTCAACTATGTAAAAAAAAAAAACCTTTATTTAATGAACAGGAGTAGCATGCTCTCGTTCCGCCTGCCATGACCGGTTAGAAGTTTGAAGTAATTCTCAATTGTATTCTTAGTATTGCCCGCATTTAGGATTGAACCTTAATCCTCTATATGGATTCTATCTAAGTGTAGAAAAATATACAAAGGTAATACATGTGTCCCACTAAAAGTAAGGTTAGAAGAATACTGGAAAGCCGTAATACGTGAAAATATAGAAAAGTCGGGTACGGTTGACTACATTTTGAGTGAAATGGTATAACCATCTACCTTTATGAGATGAAGTAAAAATTATAAACAAAGAAGAACAGTGGAAAGTAAGACGACCCAAAGAAGACGTGCATATGTTTTGCGACAATGACATTTTAAGCAGACCTAGTATAGAATTTAATACAATATTGGAAACATTAATTATAAATAATAGAAAAGAACACAACAAAAAAATTATAATATTTCTGAATTTTTTAGATGAGGATTGATAATTTGTATAATTTGTATAATACGGACAACTGTTCTCATCTTGACTACACATTAAAAACAAGAATAGGTTTTAGGCTCCAAAAATTCATACTAAAACTGTGGCGCAATCTATATAGTACTAAGTTAAATTCAGGTCTAAGTAATAGTCATCTGAAGGTTTAATCCTCAGTGCAGGCGATATGAAGAATTTAAAATAACTAAAGACTTCTCTCAGCAATGGCTGACGGAACAAGAGCTGCAACCCTCATGGATTAAAAAAAAGGGCTCCGTTCGAAATTCTGTGCAGATTTTAGAGTTCGACAGAAATATTCGCAAGTTCGAAAAGATACACCTAAAGAAGGCTGGAGGTTACAGCCGCCGAAATGTTGTGAGAAAAACACTCAAGATGAGAACAGTAGTCCGAATAATCCAAATTATACCAAAGAAAACATACTTTACAAAAATAATTTCCTTGAAATATGTGCAAGATAATAACATCGAAATTTTAACTTTCAAAAGATAACTTTTAATTTAATGACTTTTTTGTTCCTGTTTATTACTTTCAAATTTTTCAACACTTGAACTTGTTTAATACCGTAAACAAACACGTTCAGTTTTGGTCCTGAAGTTTAGAATGATCTGAACAGGCGGTTAAATACACGGTTGGATTAAATCTATTCAACTGAGAATTTAATGGCCACTTAATAACAATCATCATCATCATCATCAGGGTTTTTAAAAAATTTCAGTCTTGTTGGAGAAACCTGTTGCTGATTTTTTTCCACTTTGTTTTATCTCTGGCTAGGCGTGGTAAACCTAGTAAACAATCCGGGTCGTCTCTCCAACAAGATTTTGGCTTTCCTCTAGGTATTTTCCATTGCCTCTGGATCCATTCTGCTGCTCTATATGTCTACCTGTTGTCTGTACATCTCTAAAGGTGACCTGCCCATCTATGTTTCGCCATTCGAAAGGTAGTGATAATGGCATTTACTCCAGTTTGTTGTCTGATACAGGTGTTTCTTTTTCTATAATGTAAACTGATGACGAGCATAATGCGTTCCATTTTGTATTGTGTAACTCTTAGCTTTTCTATCGCTGAATTATTAAGTGCCCATGTTTCGTTACCATATGTCATAACAGGCATAATGTATATTCGTTGAACACTTTTTGCTTAATGTTCATTGTAGACTTTCTACTCTTGATGATGTTGTTTACTTTGGAAAAGGCTGTCCATCCAAGCGCAATTCGCCGTTTGATTTCAGGAATGATATCATCGGCACTTCTCACCATCTTCCTTAGATAGATGCAGTTGTCAACTTCCTCGACATTTTCACCTTTCACTGTGATTGCAGCTGTTGTGGTATATTTGTTGAACATGACCTTGGTTTTTCCATAATGCGTTTTAACTATATGGCTAGTGTTTTGAATGTCGTTAAAAATCCCTTCTAATTCTTGAGGTGTGTGACTTGTGACAATAGTATCGTCGACAAATTCTAGATGAGCAAGGTGTTCTCTGTTTATATTAATACATCTGCCTTCCCAGTCACTTTTATTGTTTAACAAATATTAATAACAATAATCAAAGCAAGAAGTTTGTACATTGGAAAAGAAAACAAAAAAAAACACACAAAATAGTAACATATAGCTAATATTCTATTTTTTTCTATCCTTTTCTCGCACCTCCTGGAATATTGTCTCACACCCTCAGGGGGTTCGAGCAGCAATGGTTTTCAACTACTGGTGTACGATATAAATAAACACAGGCTCCTAAAATTTATACTCGGTGCTGGCGATACAAAGAATTGTGAATTACTGAAGACTCCTCCTAGTCATAGATAACGGAACAAGAGCATGCTACCAGAGTTAGACAGAAATATTCTGTAGTTTGAAAAACAACATCTGAAGAAGGCTGGAGGTTACAGACGTAACTCAATTATATAGATTTTTAAAAAACACAACAGCTTTAAATCATTCTGCCTATAATTTTTAGTAAGATTATTATTGAGGAAAATATTTTAAATACACTTGGAAATCTAAAAAAAAAATCATGGGTTTATATTTGTGAATATCAATTTATTAGAAGGTTTAAACAAATTAATTATGCAAATTTGTAAAGATGTGTGATGTTTAAGTAAGCTTTGAAATGGTATATATAGGAGCTGATAAGTAGATATAAAAAGAGAGCAATAAAAACTAATATAGTTTCAGCTTAAGACAGACAGACAGACAGACAGCTATATAATCTCCATTATTATAGGGATGAATTAGGATAATTATGAGATCAGCTCGAAGACGAATGGAGTTAATTACTGTCAAAGGAAGATAATTATGTAAAAGTTAATTAATTCATTCTCAGATAGAATTAATCAATCCAATTCTTTCTTTCTTACTCCATTTCACTTAACACCTAGAGTGTGAGAACATAAAGTTGTTAAATAGAGAAAGGAAAGGGAAAAGATTTATATATAATTAAAAACAATTTTTAATTCCACAGTTATTTAATATATCATTGCATAGTGAACAAAACTAATTAAGTTTAAGTATAATATACGGAATCTATATTGTATTGCTCTTAGAAAAACAACTATCTATTAAACTGAGAATTTAATGGCCACTTAATAACAATCATCATCATCATCAGGGTTTTTAAAAAATTTCAATCTTGTTGGAAGAACCCGTTGCTGATTTTTTTCCACTTTGTTTTATCTATGGCTAGGCGTGGCCAAGTAGAACCTAGTAAACAATCAGGGTCGTCTCTCCAACAAGATTTTGGCTTTCCTCTAGGTATTTTCCATTGCCTCTGGGTCCATTCTGCTGCTTTATATGTCTACCTGTTGTCTGTACATCTCTAAAGGTGACCTGCCCATCTATGTTTTTCCATTCAGAAGGTAGTGATGATGTGATTTACTCAAGTCTATTGTCTTATCCAGGTGTTTCTTTTTCTATAATGTAAACTGATGCCGAGCATAATGTGTTCAATTTTGTATTGTGCAACTGTTAGCTTTTCTATCGCTGAATTATTAAGTGCCCATGTTTCGTTACCATATGTCATAACAGGCATAATGTATATTCGTTGAACACTTTTTGCTTAATGTTCATCGTGGACTTTCTACTCTTGATGATGTTATCTACTTTGAAAAAGGCTGTCCATCCAAGCGCAATTCGTCGTTTGATTTCAGGCATGATATCAACGTCACTTCTAACCATCTTCCCTAGGTAGATGTAGTTGTCAACTTCCTCAACATTTTTATCTTCAAATGTGACTGCGGCATGGCCATCCCTACTACAGGCCAGGCAATCGTGCAACTGGTGTCTTTTACTGGGGGCCATGTGAATTTTCTTAAATATTCGATATAGAAGTTGCAAACAAAGGTAAAATTCCTCTGTGAGATTAGTTTGATGTTTTTATGTGTTTTACATACCAAATAATAAGAACCACAATGAGCTAATTGATAAATTTTACAATTATTGACAAATTCCTATAAATGAAGAGACAGGTAAATTTAATAAACAAAGGCAAATGCATATTTCAATGAAGAATTTTTATTTCAATGTTGAAGTCTTTTTTGAGAACTTGTACTTATGTCCAAAGATCATTACTTGTATATTGTGGTTAAAAAGAAAAAAAGGATCCACACCAGTTGATGATATCAAACAGAGAAACAGTTTGTTCAAATGTGATATGTGTCACACGAAAAGATTGTCTTACATAGGAGGAAATATTCAATGATACTGCTTTTTATCATCATGAGTATGTAAGTGTTTTGAAAGAAATAGATCGTGATGATTTAAAAGTTCCACTGGATACCACTGTTCAGTGGGTGTTTTCCTGTTTCATAATGTTCAATGCTGTCAAATCAAAGGTTTGCAGAAATTCTTTAACAAAAATTTTCATGTTGGTGTCTGAAATGTATCATTTCAATACAAAGAGAGTGCATGGAATTATATTATCAAATATATTTTTCAAGAATTATTGTTTGTTTCAGTCTCCCAAGTCAAGTAAAGAACCAGCACTAAAGGTTTTGAAATTATCTTGAAATTTTAGCAGTCTGATCAATTATAAATAATTATTGATCTGTATGAACAAAGAAACTAATTATTTCTGCAAGAGCCTGGTGTAAAATACATGTTGAAGTCAAAATAGTTTTATTATTGAATTAATCTGTTTGTTCATTTTGCAGTATGGTATAAATATGGATTTTGAAGCTTTTATTTCTAAATTTTCATCAGTAAAAAAATATTTGTTGATCAGTGAAAAATAATTGATCATTAGAAACAAAGGATTCGTTGATTCTGTGATATGGTGCGAATATATATGTCAAAGCTTTTTTTCTAATTTATTGTAAAAGGTAAACTCACTTTCTTTTTAAATACAGGAGTTTGTTGTTTGTGCTTTATAATCAGTTAGAAAAGGTAATTGATCATTAGAAACACAGGACTCACTGTTTCTGCAATACCATTGTGTACAAACTTTTTGAAGAATAAAATGATTTTTTTAATTTTTGAGTTTTTCTTTTATAGTGGAGCATGGGGATCCGGGGAGTGCCTTTTCTCTTTTCTATACCGCAAAAAGAAAGAATACTCTTTGGGGTGGATTCTTGATGATAACAAGGCATTAGTGAGACATTAAAATAAGAAGTTTTAATTACTCCTTTCAGATTTTGAGGTGAATAACTTTCCTTAGAAATTTTTGTAAGTAGTGTCCTTCTTATTTTGCCATAACATTCTGGTTATCGTAACTCATTGCTGTGAACCCTGTCCATTTTATAGGATAATCTATAGATGTTTAATTAAACCTTCTATTTAATCTATGGGCATTGTATTATCACATTTCATCTTCCATTTCAGTAAATCTGTTTATTTCTTCTAATTCCATCTTCCATTTTCAGTGAATTTGTTTGCTTAAATTAATCGACTACGAGACCACACTAGAGATTTGGATGCTGAAATTTAGTTTTAACTTTATTTTTGAATTATTTTATGATGTGAAATGAAGACTATAGCCAAAATGTTGTGTTTGAAACAATCAAAATGAGGACAGTTTAAGTTTTTGGTTAGTAAAACACATATCACATTTGAACAAACTGTTTCTCTGCTTGATATCATCAACTGGTGCGGATCCTTTTTTTCTTTTTAACCACAATATACAAGTAATGATCTTTTTACATAAGTACAAATTCTCAAAAAAGACTCCAACATTGAAATAAAAATTCTTCATTGAAATATGCATTTGCCTTTGTTTATTAAAAATTACCTGTCTCTTCATTTATAGGAATTTGTCAATAATTGTAAAATTTATCAATTAGCTCATTGTGGTTCTTATTATTTGGTATGTAAAACACATAAAAACATCAAACTAATCTCACAGAGGAATTTTACCTTTGTTTGCAACTTCTATATCGAATATTTAAGAAAATTCACATGGCCCCCAGTAAAAGACACCAGTTGCACGATTGCCTGGCCTGTAGTAGGGATGGCCATGGACTGCGGCTTTTGTTGAACATGACCTGTGTTTTTCCAGTATGCATTTTAACTATATGGCTAGTATAGTGAATATTGTTAAGAATCCCTTCTAATTCTTGAGGTGTGTGTATTGTGACAATAGTATCGTCGACAAATTCTAGATGAGCAAGGTGTTCTCTGTTTATATTAATACATCTCCTTTCCAGTCAGTTTTATTGTTTAACAAATATTAATAACAATAATGAAAGCAAGAAGTTTGTACATTGGAAAAGAAAACAAAAAACAAACACAAAATAATAACATATAGCTAATATTCTATTCTTTTTCTAACCTTTTCTCGCACCTCCTGGAATATGGTCTCACACCCTCAGGAGGTTCGAGCAGCCCTGGTTTGCAACTACTGGTGTACGATATAAATAAACACAGGCTCCTAAAATTTATACTAGAACTTCTGCAAAGACATGTGGTGCAGTGGATATAGTACTAATTAAAATTCAGTTCTAAGTGATAGTCATCTGAAAGTTCAATCCTCGGTGCGAGCAATATGAAAAATTACTGAAGACTTCTCGCAGTCATGGATAACGGAACAAGAGCATGCTACCATCGTGGATTAAATAAAGGGTTTCCTTTCGAAATCCTGTCCAGATTCCAGGGTTCGACAGAATATTCCTGAGTTTGAAACACAACATCTGAAGAAGGCTGGAGGTTACAGACATAACTCAATTATATAGATTTTTAAAAAAAACAATGTCTGTAATAAATTCTATTTATAATCTTTAACATTATGATTGAGAAAAATATTTTAAATACATCTGGAAATTTCAAAAAAACAATCATGAGCATATATTTGTGAATATACATTTATTGGATATTAATTATGTAAATTTGTAAAGACGCGTGATGTTTAGGTAAGCTTTGGAATGGTATATATAGGAGCTGATAAGTAGATATAAAAAGAGAGCAATAAAAATAAATAATATAGTTTCGGCTTCAAGTAGATATAAAAAGAGAGCGATCAAAACTAATACCATAGTTTCAGCTTAAGACAGACAGACAGACAGACAGACAGCTATATAATCTCCATTATTATAGGGATGAATTAGGATAATTACGAGATCAGCTCGAAGACGAATGGAATTAATTATTGTCAAAGGGAGATAATTATGTAAAAGTTAATTAATTCATTCTCAGATAGAATTAATCAATCCAATTCCTTCTTTCTTACTCCATTTCACTTAACACCTAGAGTGTGAGAACAGAAAGTTGTTAAATAGAGAAAGGAAAGGGAAAATATTTATATATAATTAAAAACAATTTTTAATTCCACGGTTATTTTATATATCATTGCATAGTGAACAAAACTAATTAAGTTTAAGTATAATATACGGAATCTATATTGTATTGCTGTTAGAAAAACAATGTATTGTTTCTAAATTTTTTAGATGAGGATTGATAATTTGTACAATTTGGATTATTCAGACTCCTATTCTCACAATATTTAAGCCGATGTAACCTCAGGCCTTCTTCAGGTGTATTTTTCTAACTCAGGTATCTGTACGGAATTTCCGACGTTGTGTGGGCAAAACAGACGCACACATATCCAAGGCAATGGCAAAGCTCTTTTCATTCAGCAACTACAAAAAACACCTTCAATCACCGATAGCCATGGCAAATAACACCCTACCTGTAAGTCCAACGTTCAAACTCCTCAGCCTAACATTAACAGGTAACATGAATTGGAACAAATACATAGAAGACATTGCCAAGGCTGCTGCAAAGAAAGTAGGCTCTCTCTACTGTCCTAGAAAACTTTTCACACCTGACATTATCCTTTTTCTATACAAAGCCACCACCTGCTCATGCATAGAGTATTGTTGTCACATCTCGACTGGTGCACTATCCACTAGCCTTCTTTTCTTAGACAATGTCCAAGAAATAGTTGTTAATCTAATAGGTCCCTCACTATCCACTAAGCTCTAGCCCCTGTCCCATCGCCGCGATGTTGCATCCTTGTGCTTGTTTTACAATTCAATGGAATGTGCTCCAATGAACTTGCTGCTTTGGTGCCACCTCGACTTTCTCTTTAATTTTTAGTTGACGTCTATAGTGGCAACTTGCCGTGTTTGGGGTGAACTATGTAAAAAAAACACAAAAGCCTTCATTTAATAAACGGGGGTAGCATGCTCTCGTTCCGCCAGCCATGACCGGTTAGAAGTTTGATGTAATTCTCAATTGTATTCTTAGTATCACCCACACTGAGGATTGAACCTTCAACCTCCACACGGATTCCATGTAAGTGTAGAAAAATATACAAAGGTGAGACATGTGTCCCACTAAAAGTAAGGTTAGAAGAATACTGGAAAGCCGTAATACGTGGAAATATTGAAAAGTCGGGTACGGCTGACTGCATTTTGAGTGAAATGGTATAACCATCTACCTTCATGGGATTAAGTAAAAATCATAAACAGAGAAGAACAGTGGAATGTAAGAATGAAGACGCGCATATGTTTGGCAACAATGACATTTTAAGCAAACTTTGTATAGAATTAAATACAATATAAGAAACATTAATTATAAATAATTGAAAAGAACACAATAAAAAAATTATTATATTTCTCAATTTTTGAGATGAGGATTGATAATTTGTATAATTTTGATTATACGAACAACTGTTCTCATCTTGACTACACATTTAAAACAAAAATAGGTTTAAAGCTCCAAAAATTCATACTAGAACCGTGGTGCAATCGATATAGTACTAAGTTAAATTCAGTTCCAAGTCATAGTCATCTAAAGGTTGAAGGTTTAATCCTCAGTGCGGGTGGTATGAAGAATTGCGGAACAAGAGCACGCTACCCCCCTGGATTTAGAGTTCAACAGAAATATTCGCAAGTCTGAAAAGATACACCTGAAGAAGGCTGGAGGTTACAGCGGCTGAAACATTGTAAGAAAAACACTCAAGATGAGAACAGTAGTCGGAATAATCCAAATTATACCAAGGAAACATACTTTACAAAAATAATTTCCTTGAAATATGTACGAGATAATAACATCAAAAGATAACTTAATTTAATAACTTATTTGTGCCTGTTTATAACAACTTTTTCAAAACTTGAACTTGTTTAATACCGTAAACAAACACGTTCAGTTTTGGTCCTAAAGTTTAGAATGTCCTGAACAGGCGGTTAAAATTCACGGTTGGATTAAATCTATTCAGCTAGGAGTTTAATGACCACTTAATGAAAATTATCATCAGGGTTTTTTTAAATTTTAGTCTTGTTGAAGGAACCCCTCTTTGGTTTCTTTCTACCTTGTTTCATCCCTGGCTAGGCGTGGCCAAGTAGGACCTAGTTGACGATCGAGGTAGTCTTTTCACCAAGGTTTTGTGCTTCCTCTAGGTATTTTCTGTTGCTTCTGTTTCCATTCTGTCGTCTGTACATCTCTAAAGGTGACCTGCCCATCTATGTTTTGCTGTTAGTATGGTAGCGATGATGTCATTTACTCCAGTTTGTTGTCTGATACAGGTGTTTCTTTTTCTATAATGTAAACTGATGCCGAGACTAATGCGTTCTATTTTGTATTGTGCCACTCTTAGCTTTTCTATCGCTTCATTATTAAGTGCCACATGTTTCACTACCATATGTCATAACAGGCATGCTGTATTCATTGAACACCTTTTGATTAATGTTCATCGTGGACTTTCTACTCTTGATGATGTTGTCTCCTTTGGAAACGCCGTCTATTCAAGCTCAATTCACCATTTTATTTCAGGAATGATATCAACGTCCCTTCTCACCATCTTCCTTAGATAGATGTAGTTGTCAACTTTGGGAAAGCTTTACAATGGGTATATATAGGAGCTGATATAAAAAGAAAGTGACTAAAACTAATAATATAGTTTCGGCTTCAAGTAGATATAAAAAGAGAGCGATCAAAAGTAATAATATAGTTTGGCCTCTAAGTAGATATAAAAAGAGAGCGATCAAAACTAATAAATATAGTTTCGGCTTCAAGTAGATATAAAAAGAGAGCGATCAAAACTAATAATATAGTTTCGGCTTCAAGTAGATATAAAAAGAGAGCGATCAAAAGTAATAATTTAGTTTTGGCTTAAGACAGACAGACAAACAGATACATAATCTCCATTATTATAGGGATGAATTAGGATAGTTACGAGATCAGCTCGAAGACGAATGGAGTTAATTACTGTCAAAGGGAGATAATTATGTAAAAGTTAATTTATTCATTCTCAGACAGAATTAATCCATCCAATTCCTTCTTTCTTATTCCATTTCACTTAACACCTAGAGTGTGGGAACAGAAAGTTGTTAAAAAGTGAAAGGAAAGGGAAAAGATTTATATATAATTAAAAACAACTTTTAATTCCAAGGTTATTTAATATATTATTGCATAGTGAACGAAACGGGAACAAGGGTTGGCTAAATTCGAACTGCCATCTAGGAGGGGTCGAAAAGAGGAAGAACACAGCGTGCAAACGTTTTTATCACGTGACATCTAAGGGAGTAGAGGTTGGAATGCCTGACAGCCAATCTGTGAGACCATTAAGGGACAAGGTAGCAGCCAATCAGTGAGTGGGACGTTTATAATATCCAACATGGGCATGTGGGGAGGGGGTGTTAAGAATGGTTTTCTAAATAATAAAGTTATAATTAGAAAACCATTCTTACCATGGGGGTGGTTAACTATTTTGTACTTTCACCTAAAAATTAAAGACACAAAATAGTTAATCACCCCTTCCCATGTTAAGAATGGCTTTCTAAATTATTACGTTATTATTTCAGTCCGGTCCATAAACTGCATAAGTACCCTTTTTAATTACTAATTCTCTTGAGGTTCCTCACGAGTTATAGTTACAACAAAAAAAAAGTTTGAATTATCTCCGCTGAATTGTAGATATATATATACATTATAATATACGTGGTGAGTCTGCTCAACACGTAACAAGGCACACACGTAAATGTAGACGCAATAACTCACCTGACTTTCTGTGCTGTTTGAACTATTTCGGCTGGAAGACTTTCCGGAATTGGACTGCAAATACAAAAGTTTATGCAATCATATATTAAGGAAGTTTCATACTAAAACAGTAACATCAGAGACTCTTTTTTTTTTTTTTTAGAGAAAGGCATGGAGCCACTTGATGTAAGGAGCTAACAAGAACGAAATACGATTATCGCAAAGACAGGAGATGCCTATTGGCCTTAGTCTTGATAAGACCAAGGTTATAGGTAGGAGGAAAACCGTCAGCAGGAACAGAGTTCCACAAGCCTACAGTTATTGGAAAAAGCTACTGGAATAGGAAGCTGTATTACAATGAGGTATCAAAACAGTGAATTGTTGAAGACAACTAGACCAACGAGTCAAACAAGCTGGAACAAAAGAAGCAGGAAATAGATCCCATAATTCTGAAGAACACATGCCATAATAGTATTTATAGAACACATGCCATAATAGTATTTATAGAAAAGACTGAGACTAGCAACATTACATCTGTGAGAGAGATGGTGTAGAGAAGAAGAAAGAGTGGGGCAGAAGACAGGAGATACATATTGGCCTTAGTCTTGATAAGAAAAGGTAGGAGGAAAACAGTCAGCAGGAACAGAGTTCCACAAGCCTGCAGTTCTTAGAAAGAAGCTACTGGAATAAGAAAACTGTATTACAATTAGGTATCAAAACAGCGAATTAATGGAGACCACTAGACCAACGAGTCAAACGAGCTGGAACAAAAGAAGCAATTCTGAAGAACACATGCCATAATAGTATTCATAGAAAAGACTGAGACTAGTGACATCATGTCTGTGAGAGAGAGGGTGTAGAGAAGAAGAAAGGGTAGGTCCAATCAAGTTACAGATATGTTTCTGCACCTTATCAAGAACCCTCAAATGGGACAGAGATTCATCATCCCAAATATGACAACAGTACTCCATACATGGTCTGATTGTGGATTTGTAGAGATAGAGAATAGCCTCAGGTGTGAGAAAGTGTTTGGAGCAATAGAGAGAACCGACTTTACGAGAAGCAGAAAGAGCAATGGATCTAATGTATGAACTCTAAGAAAGATTTTATTAGAGAGAAAGATCAAGACGTTTCAGAGTCGATTTCTCCTCAAGAGCATAGCCATCCATGAGAATCTAAGAAAGAAAAGGGACACACCTACGATTGAAAGACACAAGCTGAGTCTTAACTAGATTAAATAAAACAAGCCATTTTGTACCCCAATCCACAACTGAACCCAGGTCAGGTCAACTTCTAGATCAGCTGCATATTTAAACTCATACGATTACAAGAAACTTTACCAACCACCGATTGCCATGACTGGTTAGGGAGTGCAACATACAAATTCCATGCCTTATTCATAGGTAACATGAATTGGAATAAATAAATAAATGAATAGAAGATACTGCCAAGGCTGCTGCAAAGAAAGTAGACTCCCTTTACCATGCTAGAAACATCTCACATCTGACAGTATTATATCTCTACAAAGCCACCATCCGCCCATGCATGGAGTATCGTTGTTAAATCACGGCTGGTGCACCAACCACAAGCCTCTTCCTCTTAGACAGGGTTCAAAAAAGAGTTTCTAATCTCATAGGTCCCACACTATCTACCACGCTCCAGCCCCTGTCAAATACATAGCAGATACTGCCAAGGCCGCTCGAGTTTCTCAATAGAAAAAGCCCCCAGATGAAGATCATAAAATCATTTTTCTTTAAACATCTTCTTGGCGGTTATTCATTCAAATTCTGGTGTTGAACGAGTAAGCTGGGACATGCTGGTATTTTAAAGAGACAGATCGTCCAATTTAAATCATTGATACGTTAGAAATATTAAAATTTAAAATAGAAGTTTTTCAATGCAAGATCTAAAATTTTTCGGAATAAAATGCATAATCGGACACAATACATGTAAACTCTAACCTGTGGTGAGTTGGGGGGACAGTTGTCTCTGAAAGTGTACGTTTCTTCTTTGTGTTGGGGTTTGCGATCAATTTCGTTTAAGTATGATTGGTTTGGTTGTTTTGTTTTACGGCATATCAACCCTTTTCAGGTTATTTGATGCCGAATACGGTCATATTGGTAAAAGAAGTTTTATATATCTACAAATATTTATTTGATAGTTTTGTTTTACGGCATATCAACCCTTTTCAGGTTATTTGATGTCGAATACGGTCCTATTGGTAAAAGATTTTGTTTTAAGTTTTATATATCTACAAATATTTATTTGATAGTTTTGTTTTATGGCATATCAACCCTTTTCAGGTTATTTGATGTCGAATACGGTCCTATTGGTAAAAGATTTTGTTTTAAGTTTTATATATCTACAAATATTTATTTGATAGTTTTGTTTTATGGCATATCAACCCTTTTCGGGTTATTTGATGCCGAATACGGTCATATTGGTAAAAGATTTTCTGCTTTAAGTTTTATATATCTACAAATATTTATTTGGTAGTTTTGTTTTATGGCATATCAACCCTTTTCAGGTTATTTGATGTCGAATACGGTTCTATTGGTAAAAGATTTTCTGCTTTAAGTTTTATATATCTACAAATATTTATTTGGTAGTTTTGTTTTACGGCATATCAACCCTTTTCGGGTTATTTGATGCCAAATACGATCATATTGGTAAAAGATTTTCTGCTTTAAGTTTTATATATCTTCAAATATTTTTTCATGGTGTTTCGTTTGGTTGCTTTGTAGAGGAAAAATGTTTTTGTTATTGGTTTTGTAGAACATGATTGAGTTTTGCAAAAGGAAAGGAAAAAAAACAATAACATCAATGTTTGGTGCATTTTGGGGCAGGAAGCAAGTATCTTCAGACAGCCTGATTTGGTAGCATCAGGGTCTATGTATGAGAAAAGTAAAAACAGGAAAATGAAAATTGGCACTTTCTCTGTGGTTGTGCATGCTTGTCTGTCTTTTAGAGATGGAAAATATTGCGTTAATACTAAATAATAAATTATCAACAAATAAAGCAGACGCCATGACTGGAAAATCAAGCCGAAAGTTTGAGATATTCAGTCTAACATTCTTCAACTATGTATTGTATATATTTTTTTACAATTATATAATTCTAGACAAATAAACTTAAAAAATAAAAAACTACTGTGTGAAGGTGGCTGCAATGTGGATGAAGAATGGACCGTTTTAGAGTAATCTTTGTTTGATTCGGGTTCTGACTCTAAAAGTTTGGTCTGATAGAAAGTGGAATTCTTAGGTCACTAAGAAATTGTGTTGTAGATATATACGAATGTGGCAAGCATTTTTTAATTATAGTTACTTTAACAAGTGATTTTTATTGCTTTTAGTTACATTTATTTGTTGCTTTTAACTTTAATTAATTACTGTTAATATCGACGAATCGATTGCATATATATATACACAAATAGATAATAAAAGTAAAAATCAATAACACCAAGCATTTAATTGTTATATTTAAGTTGACAAGCGATTTCTATTGCTTTTAGTAACATTTATTTGTTGCTTTTAACTTTAATTAATTACTGTTAATATTGACGAAACGATTGCATATACATAGATAAAATAAGTCAATAAAATAAAAAATCTCTAAGAAATTGTGTTGTAGATATATACGAACGTGGCAAGTTTGTGACAAGACATGGATGGGTAGAGGGAGGGGAAAAAAAGAGAGAGTGATATAGAAGTTTAAAGAGAAATATGTGACACTTTGTGCCGGGCAACAGCGGGTCACCCTGCTAGTTGTCGCATGAATAGAAAATGAAAAGCTTACTTACAGAGTAGAGACTTTGGTTAATCCCTTCTACAGAATACGCAAGTTTCCGTAGGATTCCACTAGTACACTGTCTTTGGATCGACTTTTGTTCTTGCGTAAAGACATCCCGGATAGAAACCTTAAGAAAAAAGAAGAAAAAGAAAAATGATCCAAATTTGCTATACGAGGCCCGTCTAAAAAGTATCCGACCTTAGGCCAGAAAAAATATTTCAAATACCTGAGGGGGTTGGGACCCTAATCCTCTTAAAAGTAGGCCCCTTGTGCTTGCACACACTTAGCCCACGGATCCATCCACTGCCGGAAACACATCTGGAAGTCTTCTTTTGGAATGGTGTTCATCTCCGCCTTCGCATTATCTCTTCTCTAGTCTCAAAATGGGAACCTTTCAGTGGCGTCTTCAATTTTCAAAACAACTAGAAGTCGCAAGAGGCCATGTCTGGAGAGTAGGGAGGTTGGCGAACGACTGTAATTCCAAGAAATGTTGGATCAATTGAGATGAATGTGCAGGGGCATTGTCAGTTTTTCGTCATCCACATGTCTGGTCTTTTGCGCTGAACTGCATCACGGAGAACATCTTGATAGTATTCCTTTGTCACTGTTTGTCTTTCTGGTGCGTATTCGTGATGCACTATCCCAAGGATATCAAAGAAGACAGTCAGCATCACCTTGATTTTGCTTCGCACCTGCTGCACATATGACTCATTTCCAGTTATCACGGTTTTCAGAAATCCAGGATCAGTGTTGCCGATTTCCAGAAGGTCCTGTGCAACTTGAAAACGGAGGTCCTTTTGTTCCTGCGACAACAACTTGGGCAGCCACTCTGTGCACTCCGAGCAGTTTGGGGCCTGCCAGAACGCTGGTCACTCTCCGTTGATGTGCGGCCATTTTTGAATCGGTTTGACCACTCCTTAATATGTGTCACACCCATCGCATCTTCTCCAAACACCTGCTGAATCTTAAGAATTGTTTTGCTTTGAGAATCACCAAGCTTTTGACAAAATTTGATACAGTACCTTTGTTCAACACGTTCAGTCATCTTGAGAGAATCGGTAATCCAATGAACATGTTGTGTAGCACCTAACTCAGTGACCGACAGCAGGAACGTGTTTTCCTTCACTGTGTAGGGTGCGCCGCCCTATCGACTCTATTTCGCACAGGAAAAATAAAGGTCGGATACTTTTTAGACAGACCTCGTATATGAATAATGTTGTCATAACCAGAATAAAAGTTAATGTTCCAATTTAAAAAAATTGTTGAATTTTTAGAGCGGTGTTTAATTATTTTCACACATTGTTCTTACACAGATGTTTCCTTCAACAAGTTGGTTTAGCTTTTATAATTAAATTCACATGTCCATTTTTTTTTTTTTAACTTAACAGTTCACCCCAAACAAGGCAAGTTGCCACTGTAGACGTAAGGGGCTACTGAGAATTAGGGTGAAAGTTTAGGGAGCTGTGCAGCGAGATGCTTGTTCTAGCAATACACATCGACCAGAAAACTGTTTGGATAATCACAGATTTGAGGGTAGTTCTATTAAAATAGTCATATCTTAAAAACTAAAGCACTTTAAGTGCTCAAAATACCATCATTTTGTTAGGAAATAAATATCCTTTCAGGTGCATTCATGAATAATAATATACATTATATATTTTTAAGAGTTTTGAGCAAATAAAGGCAAAAAATGTTAACGCTATTTTCAGCAATTTACGTCACTTTTTTTTAACCCCCCATTCGTTTAAAAGTCTCGTACCATTGCTGTGTGTGGAATTTCGTCCTGAAATTTGAAAACTAATCAGGGAAAGCATCACTTTTAATGTTTGTCGGTGTACGAAGTAATTCGGCTCATTCATTTTTTTGAAATTTAAAAAATAAACCTTCAACTCGACGTCGGTTGAACATTTTTGAAAAATACATTTCCGTCGCCCAATTAGTAAGTAAATCAATCATTTTACTTTTTTATGCATTAAAATTATAATTGTATATATGTGTTCTCTTTTGGTAGTAATAATAATTCATTACCCTATCCGAAAAAAAAAAACGTTTTCTATTTATAGTTTGAAAAACTGACTATAGTAGCTGCAGTAATAGCAGCTATAAACACGAGGCGATTTTTGTTTATTTTCATTCTAGAACGAATTTTAAAAATTTGAAAATATGAATGTAGAAAATGTTGTTACATTTTTCGTACCCAACTAGTAAATAAATTAATCTTTTATCTTTTTTATGCATTAAAATTATAATTGTATGTTGTTTTGTCATTCCGTAGTAGTAATTTTAAATTACCTTATCTGAAAAAATAGTCCTTTTTTTGAGCGAAAGTCAACAATGGCTGCTAGTATTGCTGATATAACAATCAATCAGCAGCAGCTAACTAGTCTTGTAAAGCTTTGTAAAAATAAGACAAAAATACTTATAAAAGTTAATCCTATTTGGTTCTTTTATAAAAAATACTTTAAAAAATACTGGTTTTCACTCAACTTTCGAACTTCTAGTAGTAATGACTTTCTAGTCGCCAATTTAAAAAAAAAATTAAGATTCTACTTTTTAGGCGATTACGTGTGAACACCCTTAAAGTCTTGGCGAAAAAAAGAAAAAACAAAACAACAAAAAATAATTTAGAATTTAGAGTGGGGGATCAGTTTCGCATATAAATTTAATGTAAAATGATCTCCGATTTCCCGGTCATTCTTGCCTTTTAGTGAAATTTATAAAATAAATAATTACTCTACCATTAACTCTAGGTACGACTAACAAGCCCACCTCCTAAAAATGCCTTCTTGAATGTATCGTACCATTAACCTTAAATATGAGTGGCAAGCCAACCCTAAAAAACTCCCTTAACCCTAACACTAAGTCCGAATGGCAACCTCCATCCAAAACAAAACCCCTTCCTTAACCTTATCACTAACCCTAAGTCTGAGTAGGAAGCCCTAATCCTACAAAAAAGCCCATTAAAACCACACATAATCGTCTTTAAAAAAAAAAAATTTAAAAAAAGCAGACCCCCATAAAAAAAAAACGCACAGGATTTATTTGCCATAGAAAAAAAATGATTAATGCCCTAAAACGCTAGAATGGCCCGGAAATCGTGAATTATTCTACATTAAATATATGTGAAACTAATCCCCCACTCGAAATTATAAATGAATTGTTTTTTTTTCTTTCTGCTAAGTTTTCAGGGTGTTCACACTTAATTACTCCTAGCCCTACCACTAACCTGAAGTTCAAGTGGTAAGCCCCCCCTCCTCCCACAAAGACCCTCATAATCGTCTAAAAAAAAAAGAAGAAAAACAAGAAAAACGCACAGGATTTATCTCCCATAGAAAAAATAATTAACTGTCCTAAAACGCTAGAATGGCCTTGTAATGGGGGATTATTTTATGTGAAACTGATCCCCACTCTAAATTCTAAAATAATTGTTTTTGTTTCTTTCTTTTTGCCAAGTTTTTCAGGGTGTTAACATGTAATATCTTAAATAAAAAAGTAGAATCTCATATTTTGGGGAGGTAAGGGGGTGAGTTAGCAGGTGTTAATCTACAATAATGCCAAAGAAATCTTGGAATATATTCATTTTTAAACAGTCCTAGTATTAGATTTTAATTTCTTGTACATAAAATGTATTACAATTCAACTTTGAGTTTTCTAACTTCTTTCTTTTAATGGATACATGGTATTTTTAAGGTATTGCAGCATATTTATGTGCACTTAGTGCAGATTACTTGGAAACCATTAATTTCTGGAGATTTTCAGTGGCACATTCTGATTCCTTGTACAAAAATACATTTATATGATACATTTCATTGCTTAATCTTGTATTTTAACAAAGATATAACATTTTTACTGAAAAATTAGTGTAAAAAATGTGACAAAACGCATATGGTCTTAAAGAGGGGAAAATATCCAATCGTGCGAGGCACAAAAATAGTCATAACTTCCTTATTTTTAGTCAGATTTAAAAAATTTAAAAAGATTCTTTCTTAGATCATCAAGCTATTTCTATATATGGCATTATTGAGATATTTTAAGCAATTTAAATTTTTTCATGTGTATTGCTACTTGTTCACATTAGTTTTCAATTTCTACATGTCAGTACACTTGGGGGAAACAGGGAGAAGGGAGGGAATTCCAAAAGCCATACTGAACCCAAGAACGGGAGGAGAAGGGTTGGCTTATGGAGTCATTCACACACAGTGCAGAAGTTCTAGTATGAATTTTAGGAGCCTGAAACCTATTCTTGTTTTTAATGTGTAGTCAAGATGAGAACAGTAGTCCGAATAATCAAAATTCAATCCTCACCTCAAAAATTTAGAAATATAGAAATAAATTTTTGTTCCGTCAGCCATAACTGGGAGAAGTCTTCATTATTTCGAAATTCTTCCACAAGGACCCGTGGTGCAGTGGATATAGTACTAAGTTAAATTCAGTTCTAAGTGATAGTCATCTGAAGGTTGAAGTTTCAATCCTCGTGCGGGCGATACAAAGAATTGCGAATTACTGAAGACTTCTCCCAGTCAAAAGCATGCTACCCCCGTGGATTAAATAATGGGTTCCTTTTGAAATTCCGTCCAGATTCCCAAGTCCGACAGAAATATTCCAGAGTTTGAAGAGATACACTTGAAGAAGGCCGGAGGTTACAGTGGCCGAAACGTTGTGATGATAACACTCAAGATGAGAAATGTAGTTCGAATAACCAAATTATACAAATTATCAATCCTCATCTCAAAAATTCAGAAATATACGAAAATAAATTCAGGATGTTTCAGGACGATTACTTTATGAGACCACAAATTTCAGAGAGAACATTTTAAGCAGAGAATACTTACGTTTACTTTAAATTTAAATACACCTTAAGAAAGTCGGAGGTTATATATCGGCTGAAACATTGTGAGAATAACACCCTAGATGACAACAGTAGCTTGCGAACAATCCAAATAATACATATCAATCGTCATCTAAAAAATTTAAAAGCATTATATCAAATCAAAATACTGAAGTAAGAAAACATGGAAAAGACTCAGCGCTCTTGCCATCTGTGAGAGAAACGGTTCAGAGTAGAAGAAAGGGTGTGGCTAATCCAATTACAGATACGTTTCTGCACTTTTTTTTTAACTTAGTTCACCCCAAACAAGACAAGTTGCCACTGTAGACGTAAGGGTCTACTGCAAATTAAGGTGAAAGTTTAGGGGTTCATGCTAAATTGGGAGATGTGCAGCGAAATGTTTGTTCACATTAGTTTTTAATTTCTTCATGTCGAAAACAGGGAATAGGGAGGAAGTTTCAGAGGCCGGCAGCTTGAGTAGTAAAGAAGGTTAGGGTTAAAATGTACACCATCTTTCAGCTAAGTGAGTGACGTCACCAATTTGGCCGTTTCTGGATTCGGTTGGTCACACGGTACTGTTCAGGAAAAGTTGCCGCTCTAATGAAGGCCGCAGATGTTGAAAAGCCTGATCCAACCAGTACGTGATTTATCAGTGGGTAATTATCCGGAATGGGTCAGCAACTTTATACCGTTGCGAAGCAAAGGGTCATTTCAAGCAGAACAAGTGAAATAATAGAAAGAAAATAAAGTGAATGGTTGAGTGTATTTACGTCAAGGGGCCACCAGAGCATCAAGTTCATCAGAGCACATTCCATTGAAGTAATTGCAAAACAAGCATAAGGATGCAAAATTGTGGCGATGGGACAGTAGCTGGAGCTTGGTGGATAGTGAGGGATCTATTAGATTAGCGAATGTTTCTTTAACATTGTCTAAGAGGGAGAGACTAGTGGATGGTGCACCAGCCCAGATGTGACAACAATACTCCATGCATGGGCAGGTGGTGGCTTTGTTCAGATACAGGAGACTGTCAGGTGTGAGAAGTTTTCTAGTATGGTAGAGAGGGCCCACTTTCTTTGCAGCAGCCTTGGCAATGTCTTCTATGTATTTGTTCCAATTCATGTTACCTGTGAATGTCACGCCAGGGAGTTTGAACGTTGGACTCTCAGGTAGGGTGTTATTTGTCATAGAAATCGGTGGTTCAAAAGGTTTCTTGTAGTTGTTGAAGGAAAGTAGATTTTTCTTAGCAGCATTAAATGTTACCATCTATTTATGACCCCATTCTACTACAGAATGCAGGTCACTTACTAAGGATTCAGCCATTGCCTCGGATATGTGCGCGTCCGTTTTTCCCACATGATGTTCAAAATTCCTTACAGATACCCGAATTAAAAAAAGATACACCTGAAGAAGGCCAGAGGTTATATCAGCCGAAACATTGTGAGAATAGCAGCAGTCTGAATAATCTAAATTATACAAATTATCAACTGTCATCTAAAAAATTCATAAACAATACATTCTTTTTTTAAGTTAATCGGAGCATTGAATTACTTGTAAAACCAGCACAAGGATGCAACATTGCGGCGATGGGACAGGGGCTGGAATTTGCTTTTGGAAATCACTAACTGCTATAAAGACTGTACGAAAACTTAAATTTCGGCATGTTTGTGTAGCAACCATCATGCAGGTCCACACTGGCATGGTCAGTCAGCAATCTGTCCTGGTTGATGGAATCCCACGTCACATACGCAATCTCGACAAACATGTAACTTTTGTCACGCGATGAGAGCTCACGTATGCAAATGAAGCTTGGTTTGCATGGGCTGATTATTGTTATAAAAAGCGTAGACACTTTGCTTCGGTGACGGGGTAGAGAAAAGTTGACGCTGTGACTACGTCGAATGCTGAGAGAAAGAGAGAAAAGAAAGAGGAAAAGAAAAGGGAATTGGATTTTTGACTAGACGTTTGGTCGTTTACATGCGTGTTGGACTGTTGTTGGTAAAAAGAAGAGAAAGAATAATTTGTCGTCTTGTTTGAACTCAGTGGTAGAGCATTCTTTAACAGTTCCTTACAGTTTATATAGTCATGTGAGCGGGGACTGAATTCCAAAAGCAATCAGATCCAAGAAAGAAGCTTTCAGAGTAGAGAGCTTTCCAGCATCCAAGCCCCTCTATGTTGATTGGGTGGGATTTCTAATTCATTTCTCCATTTGTCGCAGAGCCAATGCAGTTTCACTTACCCGCCCTCTTCGTCTTCTTCTCCATCACCAGATACATGCCCGTAAAGTGCACTTGTTGACCTCGCACGGGCAGAGTCAATCTCCTTTAATTTTGGTCTGCGTTTAAATAATTTACAAACCGCATCGAGCGGTCGAAACTTTTTCCATTTTCCATCGCTTTTTTACATCTGCTGCAAAGAAAAAAACCAAAAAGAACAGAAATCAATTCATTTAAAAGTGTACACCTTACGTTAAAAATGACAAACAAAAATTAAGCTTTCACACTAATTTCTCTATGTAGTATTCTAGCTTACCTTCGCCGCTGGTAACCGGGTTTCGTCTACGCCGGCTGGTGCATCTCGGCCTTTGAAGGATAACAGTAGACGCTGGTCGAGTTTTATAAGTTTATTTAACATAAACAGACGACACAGATGGTAGATTTAAGGTTAGGGTACGGTAAAAATGAAATTTAACTTGAAAATACTATGTAAAAAATGGCATGGTCCTTAAACTGTAGAAGTACCTATACTTATTTATATATGTATTACAGAAAGATCAGAACAACATCGGTACCGTCGGTTTCAAATCCAAACAAAGTATAGGAGACTAATTATAAGCCCCCTTTGTTTGCATTTGAAACCGACGGTACCGATGTTGTTCTGATTTTTCTGTAATACAATCTTCTTTATGCTGCGGTAGCTTCTTTCCGCGATGGCATTGCAATTGAACACCCCATTCACATAGAAACTGTCTTACTTGCTGGCTGACTATTCATTTAGTGCTCCTCTTACGTAAAAGACGGACAGTAGTTGTCGAATAACGTTTGCCGAGTCTAGGCGTGCAATTGGTCGCCAAACCGCAAAACGGGTTGGTCTACAGTCGCTGAGAGTAAGAAATTGGTTGCCATTATAATTTGTGATATCCATTCCCACACTTTGCCCTGTGTCACTTGCTTCCAGTCATCCTTTTCGCCACCGCGCTGGTGCTGGGTCAATTGACTAACACATCTCACAATGCTTGATGACTTGTTTCACCTCTGATTTGGCTACTGCTGGGTTTACGCGCCTCACAAAATACAGAGTCCTCTTGATGCCTGGATGTCCGTTCTGTGTGTTGATGTTTTCTATCTGCTGCTGGCTCATCGCGTTCACTGTAGCAGCGGATGTTTGATGAACGCGCTCGGCACTCACCTTTATTGCATCGTACCCTTTGCGAGGCACTCGTGTCAGCTGATCAGCAAAGTTGCAGTATGACGGGATCAACATTACGCAGAGTAGACTCTTTAAGGTGTCTAACCTTCGTGTTATCAACATCTCACTTGCTGCGTATTCTTGCTTTCTCAGTCAGCACATCAATCACCCAGTGATAAACGCAAAGGAAGTCAGTATGCAGGTGCAACCCCTTTGCCTGCCACTGTAGTGCTAAGTTAACGCCCTTCATCACAGCAGCTAACTTAGCAAGGTTTATACATTCATTTCATCTCCATTGACGCACAACTCTCCTCGGGCCGGGTCCTTGTGCTTTGCTCTCTTTAACAATTTCTGCAATCATTCGGGTGAGCAGGGCATCACTTGTGTGATCGTCACACCTTTTGGTTACCGCATTCGTCCTGCGTTTTATTACACCTACTGCCATACGAAGCCAACCACACACTAGCAGGTGTCCCACGAGTTTTTCGCACAAGGAAAAAAGGGTCATCTTGCCAGAACTCCAGGGATGCTGGAAATCACATTTCCTCGTCTCCATCGCAAGGTGCAATCCTCCCATCTGAGTTCCAGGCACAGTACGCGTCATCCGTCTCAAAGCCGCAATGGGTTTTTGCAAGTTAGACTAAACTCTGCCATTTTGCTCTCATATGTGTCGCCAACCTGACATCTCCATTGATGTAAATGTCGTCAAGGTACGTCGATGTTACCTTTTCGACAATCTCCTCCTGGGATAACACAGCACTAATAATGGTTTGTATAATTTTGGTTATTCAGACTACATTTCTCATCTTGAGTGTTATCATCACAACGTTTCGGCCGCTGTAACCTCCGGCCTTTTTCAGGTGTATCTTTTCAAATTCGGGTATATTTTTGTCGAACTCGGGAATCTGGACAGAATTTCGAATGGAACCCTTTATTTAAACCACGGGGGTAGCATGCTTTTGTTCCGTCAGCCGTGACTGGGAGAAGTCGTCAGTAATTCGCATTTCTTCATATCGCCCGCATTGAGGATTGAACCTTCAGATGCCTATCACTTAGAACTGAATTTTAATTAGTACTATATCCACTGCACTACGGTTCCTGAGTTCAAAGAGATACACTTGAAGAATGTCGGAGGTTACAGCGGCTGAAACGTTGTGATGATAACACTCAAGATGAGAAATGTAGTCTGAATAACAAAAATTATATAAATTATCAATCATCTCAAAATTTCAGAAATATACGAAAATAAATTTAGGATGCTTGACATCTTCATTGATGTAAATGCTGTCAAGGTACGCCGATGTTTTTTTTTTTAATGTAGTTCACCCCAAACAAGGCAGGCCACCACTGTAGACGTAAGGAGCTACTGAGAAGAAAGAAAAGGGGAGAAGGTTGGGGGGTCAATCTAAACTGGGATCTGCGCAGCGAGATGTCTGTTTACATTAATTTTAAATTTCTGCATGTCAGTACTGACGGGAAACAGGGGTCAGCGAGGGAGTTCCAGAGGCCAGCAGCATGAGGAAAGAAGCTATTTGAGTAGAAAGCTCTCCGGCATCTGGGGACCTCCACAGTGAATAGATGGGATTTAGTTGATTGTCGAGTTGGTCTAGTGAATTTACGTCGAGGGGGCACTAGACTAGCGGCGATGGGACAGGGACTGGAGCTTGGTTGATACTGAGGGACCTATTAGGTTTGCGACTCTTTTTTAGACCTTGTCAAGGAGGGAGAGAGTAGTAGATGATGCACCAGCCCAGATGTGGCAACAATACTCCATGCATGGGCGGATGGTGGCTTTGTAGAGATACAGGATAATGTCAGGTGTCAGGAGTTTACTAGCACGGTAGAGGGAGCCAACCTTCTTTGCGGCAGCCTTGGCAATGTCTTCAACTGTTGCCTTTTCGACGGTCTCCTCCTTGGATAACACAGCACTAACAATAGTCTTCATGATCTTCGGTGCCACATTCAACCCAAAACCAAGTCTGGTCAGGCAGTATCTCTTGCCGCGAAATACCACCGTCAGGTATGGCCATAAAGTTTTGTCGACCCTCACCTGCAGATAGGCCTTTCTCACATCGAGCAATGATACATTCATTCCTTTGTGGCGCCACTCTCTTAACTTACTTGCACATACATCGGCATCAGCCGTGTAAGCCTATATATATTGATTGAGCTCACGGTAGTCCATGACTGGTTGCACCTATGATTTGTTATGTTGTACAACTGCCATTTAAAGGATTAGGGTTAGAGTTAGATATAAAAAATATGAGAATTTTTTGAGGTCTTTGTTGTGGTACGGGATTAAAAAAGCCATCTTTGATCAAGGCGTCAAGCTGTTGTTCATATGCAGCTCTAACGTTCGCGGCTATGGGGTATTCTGTGATGTCATTCTGTAGCTTGATTGGTACTTTATCATCCACTCAATTCCACGTCTGGCCAATCAATACAAAGGACAGCACACACTGGTGCCATATGGAAGTTCACAGTCCGAGCTGGTGTATTGATAACATCACCCAGTGCCTTGATAGAGTCATATCCGAGCAGTAAGTCGAAGCCCAGTATGTCTTTATGTGTCACGAGGACATTGACCTCAGTGTTTACACCAGAGTCTGTGCAACCTTTTGGCTCAGATCAAAGTGTAGTATCTGTTCCGATGGATACTGCATCCCATAGACTGGTATTGTCTTGGCCTTCGGGGCTTGATTTACGCCGGTCTATGGGTCTGTCCTGTGCAGTTCTAGGAGGTCCACCCTCCCAGGCTTCACCTCCTCTCTTTGGGGAGGAGTAAGTTTATTGCTTACTGCCTGAGGCGCCCCTACCGGGGAATGTCGACGGGGCTGCCCAGGCAATTTTTAAACCCCACTTTCCCGACCCGACCTTGGGTCACATCTTACTTGTAGGAGTAAGATAAAAACTGGCCTTGTGCCTAACTCCTGGAGAGGAGTAAATCAATACTCCACAGCACGTCTGTGTCTCGCCATTTATCTTTGTCATTTTTATGCTCCTCTTGCGACATAACCTTATGGTACGGGAGCAGCCTGAATCAAGATGCTGTCAGCAAGGTGTTTGGTTAAATGCACTCTGATTATTGGTTGCACCTCGCTTACATCTTGTCCGGAGAGCAAAGCAGACATTTTATCCCCTGACTCGTTTCCCAAACAGCTTGATCCCGCCACACTGAAAGCACCATATGCGTCCCCGTCTTCTGTCTATGCAATCATTTGCAATGTGACCACTCTGCCCACAGCTAGAACAATTTACTTTGGCATGTTAGTCCGTCCTCTGCATACTTTTAAGCACACTCTGGGCCGACTGTGTGGCCATTACAACAGTTTTTTTCAAGTTCTGCTTCATCCCTGATGATAGCCTGAGCCCGCTCAAGTAACTATTCTATCAGTGTCGCTTCTATGCTTAAGGATGCCCTCAGCAGTTGCTTCACTCGAACGGGGAGTCCGGCCACAAATGCATACACAAAAACCCTCCAAACAGAATGACCAGCTTTTTCAATGCAGCAAAGAAGACATCCACTGTCTTGTCTGCCAATAGTTTCCGGGTAGTAAAACGGTTGTATGCTGTGCAGGGGTCCATCGCAAAAGCTATGTAGAGGGAAGCTTTCGTCTGCTAAACATTGGCCTTAACATTCTTGCTTAGCTGATGGTAAACATCCAGAGCGCCTCCCGTTAGTTGAAGAGGAATGACAAACTCAATCTGCTTGACCCTACACAAACGACGAGTTAACTCCACTCTCTCAACGCAGACGTAGATTCGTCAAACTAAGGGATGAGTTTTAGGTCAAACTTTGCGTCCGCCATTATGTCAAAAATGCCTAGATAGCTGGTAACGAAAAGTTAATAAACTGAAACAAAATGTATTTGTTTGAAAGAATACTCTACCACTGAGTTCAAACTCCTAGTTAATGCTAAACTTCTTTCTGATCATCAATATGGATTTAGACAAGCACGATCTACTGCAGACATCCTAACGGTCATCGCTGAACGCATATATCATACACTGGACAAGGCAGGTGAAGCTAGGGTGGTAGCGCTTGATATATCCAAGGCCTTTGACAAGGTCTGACATGAAGGGCTTCTCCTAAAACTGCACTCATATGGTATTACTGGACAAATATTTAATATAATTAAATCCTTCCTAACAAAAAGAAAAAACCAGGTTGTCCTCGATGGCCGTTCATCTAAGCAACATGACATAAATGCTGGTGTACCCCAAGGATCCATCCTTGGACCTCTACTGTTCCTGATTTTTATAAATTACCTCCCTGATGTCATTGAGACTGAGATAGGAATATGTGCTGACGACACCACGCTCTACTCTCATCATGTGGGCAAAAGCGACGTGCACATATCTGCGGCAATGGTTGAATCCTTAGAAAATGATCTCCAGTCTTTAGTGGATTGGGGTAAAAAAAATGGATGGTAACTTTTAATGCCACAAAGACAAAGCTACTTTCCTTCAATAACTACAAGAAACCTCTTCAACCACTGATTGTCATAGCAAATAACATCCTACCTGAGAGTTCATCATTCAAACTTCTCGACCTAACTTTTACAGATAACATGAATTGGAACAAATACATTGAAGACATTGCCAGGGTTGCTGCAAAGAAGGTGGGCTCCCTCTACCGTGCTAGTAAACTTCTCACACCTGACATTATCCTGTATTTCTACAAAGCCACTATCCACCCATGCATGGAGTATTGTTGCCACATCTGGGCTGGTGCATCATCAACTAATCTCTCCCTCTTAGACAAGGTCCAAAAAAGAGTCGCCAACTTAGTAGGTCCCTCACTGTCCACCAGGCTCCAGCCCCATCGCCGCAATGTTGCTTCCTTGTGCCTGTTTTACAAGTACTTCAATGGATTGTGCTCTGATGAACTTGCTGCTCTGGTGCCCCAATGACGTAAATTCACTAGACCAACCCGACAATCTGCCAAATCCCATCCATTCACTGTGGAGGTCCCCAGATGCCGAAGAGCTTTCTACCTCAAAAGCTTTTCCTCGTGCTGCTGGACTCTGGAACTCCCCCCCTGCTCCCTTTTTTCCTGACATGCAGAAATTTAAAACTAATGTAAACAGATATCTTGCTGCACAGCTCCCAATTTAGGTTGACCCCCCCCCCCCCCCCCCCCCAAAAAAAAACTCTCACCCTTTTTCTCAGTAGACCCTTATGTCTACAGTGGCGGCTTGCCTTGTTTGGGATAAACTTTATTTTAAAAAAAAACAAAAAAAAACGAGACGTTCAATTATTCTTCTCACCAACAACAGTCCAACACACATGTTCACAACCAAAAGCATCTGTCAAAAATTGAATTCCTTTTTCTTTTTCTCAGCAGTCGACGTAGTCACAACATCAACCTTTCTCTGGTGCTACCTGGAACAAAGTGTCTACTCTTTTTATGACAACGAGAATTAGCACATGCAAAACAAGGCTCATTTGCATACGTAAACTCTCGTCATGTGACAAAAGTTACAAGTTTCCATTTTGTAACCGGAACACTGGGTTCAATCCCCGATGGACAATACACCGCACAACCCTCACTCGTTTTCCGTGGACCTGCATGATGGATGCTACACTATTCCTTGCTTCCTTTGTTCCAGCTCGTTGGTCTAGTGGCCTCCATCAATTTGCTGTTTTCATACCTCATTGTAATACAGCTTCCTATTCCAGTAGCTTCTTTCCAAGAACTGCAGGCTTGTGGAACTCTCTTCCTGCTGAATGTTTTCCTCCTAACTTATAGCTTAGGCATCTCCTGTCTTTGCGATAATCATATTTCGTTCTTGTTAGTTCCTTACATCAAATGGCCTTATGACTTGTCTGGAGTGATTTCTATAAAAACAAAAGGGTACTTCTGCATTTTATGGGCCGTGTTGAAATACGTTATTATTTAGAAACTAATTTTTAACATTGGGAGGGGGGGTCTTTGTTAACTATTCTGTACTTTCACCTAACAATTTAATAAACAAAAGTGTACTTCTGCAGTTTACGAACCGTGACGAAATAATAATTGTATTTTGACATCCATTTTTAACAGAGAAAAAATGTGTCTGTGTGTGTGTGTGTATGGGGGGGGGGGGCTTTGTTAACTATTCTATACGTCCACCGAACAATTTAATAAACTAAAGGATACTTCGGCAGTTTACTGACCGTGTTAAAATAAAAACGTTATTATTTAGAAACCCATTCTTAACAGGAGGGGGGGGGGAAGCTTTAACTATTCTGTACTTTCACCTAACAATTTAAAACCGACGGTACCGATGTTGTTCTGATTTTCTGTAATACAAATATAAATAGCTACTCTGAAGGTTTACGGTTCGTGCTAAAATAATAACGTTATTATTTAGAAACCCATTCTTAACATGGAGAGAGGAGGGGGATTTGTTAACTATTCTGTTCTTTAGGGACCTCCAAGCGCAGCCATAGAATCGCTGACGTCACCGGTTTTTGCTTTCTTTAAGAAATTCATACATTCGCGTTCCATGTAGTGTTTTTAAAAATCTCCCTAAAATAAAATTATACTCATAGGAAGTTGTTTTAAAGTAAAATAGTTTATTTAAAGATTAAATTATCTATTTGGGAAAGAAACCCTTCTTTATCTTGCGATACAAGTACGAAATTTTCTTTTTCTACGGCTGGATGTCTTGTTTACATAAAAAATTAGCATTATCATGTGCGACATTGCGAGATGTTATGTACCTATGGATGTCCAAAAGTGATAGAATTAATTACTTTCATCATGTTGTAGACAAAATTAACGTTTTTTTTTTTACATTTTCCTTGAGTTGCACATTTTTTAGACAGATTATTACTTCTTTTTTTTATTGCAATTGCCTAAATAACTTACCTGCTTAAACTAGTATTTACTTTTGTTTAAGGAAAGAATATTAAAATGGATAATTTTAGGATTTTATTTTTACAAATACTATATTTATTAAAGTACTGATATTGATCCTGAACCAGTTTTCGTGAGGTTCGACTCGGAAGTGTTTGGCTGTCCTACGCAAACGCCCGAGTGTTGACGAGCCGAATGGTACCGGACGACAATTTTGATACATAAATATAAATGTCAGCCATCTTTCTTTTTCTTGCTGAAACGAAAGAGTGGATACGGCATCTTTGGAAACAAAAAACAACCCTTTAAAATAAGTTAAAAACAAATAAACTTATCCAGGTAGGTAGTTGAGTAACTCAAGTTAGCTCTCTGGTAACATTTATTTGTTGCACATTTATTTGTTAAGCCCGCTCTCGTTCTGTTGACAATAGTATAAGATTCCCCAGTCACATTTAATTTTAAAATACTACTGCAAGTAACGATTTGATCTATTTTGTTTTGTTAGCATTTGACTTAAATTTGGGTTAAATTTTATATAATAAAAATTAAACTAAAAATGAAAATAAAGAAAGTATTGTGGTTTGTTAATAATTAAAAATATTCGTCAATTGAATAATAAAAATTCAAAGTAAAAATAAGTTTTTATTTCGAAATTTCGAAAGAAAATTCTGAATGGATAAACATTTTAATTTGAAAAAAGAAAAATGATAAAAAGTATTATAAATATATAATAATAATAAAATAATAATTATAATAATAATAAATATAATTAATACAACGTTTTTTTTTTTTTTAGAATGAGCTTAGCTCTACAAATTAATTTGCGTGCGTCAATTTCACTCTAAAAATGTAACCGCGTTAATTACGGCTAGTATTGCGTTCCATAGTTGCGGCGAAACTAGCTACAGCGAAAAAGGCTTTCTTACTTCTAGCAAATGAAGGACTTTTTTCCAAGTACATATTATGAGGTCGTATACAACTTTGGTCTTTTACGATTCCTAATACTTCGGGCTATATTATATTAAAATATTTTGAAAAATTTAGAACACATATTTTCAAAAATGTTTAAAAATGAAATTGACTAACCGATTAACTCGATTAAATGAATAAATGTCTCTGAAAATAAAAATTTTGTAAAACTTTTTTTGGTATTTCAATAAATCACAGTATATTTTATTGAGAAAAGGTAAAAAAAAATTCAAAACATAATAATATTGCTTTTATTTCCACTTTTTATTTGTGCATTCACAGACCAATTTACTAAAATATGTGGACGTAAAATTTAATAAAATTAATCCAATGTGTTTTTTAAAAGACTTTAGTTTTATATAAGAAAAAAAAACCGACCGACCTGAATATATTTCGTTCAATATTTCATAAAATGAAATGGGGGGGATTGGGGGGATCACGTAGAAAAAAATATTTTCCCTAATATATTTTAGGAAAACAGCATTTTAAAGATAAATTAGTCCTATAGTGAATAAGTATTGAAAATTTCGTGAAGATCTGGCCATAACTTGATTTATGCGAGATTTATTAAAAATATGCCTATCAGAGCGCGCAGAAATGCTTATACATAAGAACGTTATTTTATCACGTAAAAAAAGTAAACAACATTTTAACTTCACATTTTCATGAGTTTCGTATGCTGGAAAAAATTCTAAAAAATCATCAGCAGTTTATTTTATGTATCCTCTTTTGAGTGGTAAAAAAGTTTTGTTGATAATCTTAATCTAAATTAAAGTTACATCGTGTTACATATAGGGGGGGATAAATAGTTCACAACCAATGGGAGGTCACTACTGTTCTTTCACCTAACAATTTGAAACCGACGGTATCGAGGTTATTTTTAACAATAGCCCTACAACGAAAACGCTGAAAAAAACAAATATACAACAAATAAAAGTTACCGTAGCATGTAAAAGTTGATTTCAAAGTTACCTATGACATTTATTAATGATTATAATCTGTTAAAAGTGTTTTTTTTTTTATAAATCGATATTTTTATCACACGCAGACTAGAAAATAAAATGGCGTCGGCTTCTTCACATTTTCGAAGCCTTGTGTTTTTTTTTTACTGGGACTCGTATTCAAAGCGCAATTGCATTTTTCAGCCAAGCAAAAGAACGAAACAAAACTACATTTTGTGAAAAAAAAAAAGGGTGGTACTTACTGATTGTGTGCTCAGCGTTTGGGGGATATGTGGCCAACATGAGTTACAAAGAAGGAATGACTTTTATAGTCAGGAATGAGTGGGGAATAGTGGGAGTAATTTCACCTGTAAATACGGGTGCAATTCTCCTGTTGTTGTTAACCATTACAGTTCTAGTTTTGATTGATACCAGACCCTGTTGGCGTGGGTCGCTTAAGGAGCACTCTTTTTGCAACCCCAGCAGCTGCAGACTTCCTTCTGGGTACCGCCTCCAAATATTTTTTCCATCAAAAGAAATAAAATCATTGTCTTTTTATTTACATAGCATTGTGCTTTTATTTACATATTATTTTGATTCGTCACACTGTAATGTTTTTTTTTCTCCTGTTGTTTCTGTAAAAAATAACGGCACATGTTCGTCTTTTCTCACAGTCCGTTTTTCACAACTTTTTACTGACCAGTTTTTTTTTCTTTTTTCGGTGTACACTTACCTATCAGGCTGCTAGAGAATTCCGGGGTTTTTGGAAAATTTTTTCAAATATTTTACATTTTAGGAGGGGGGATCAGTTTCCAATGTAAATTCAACGTAGACTGATCCCCCCCTTTTTGACCATCTCAAATTTTTTAAATTATTCTTCTGTTTACAATTACCTATCATGTCGCGATAGAATTCCGGGGTTTTTGGAAAGAAATTTTAAAAAATATAATTTTAAGACGGGGGATCAGTCTTGTTCGCCTTTTACCATAGTCCGCTTTTCGCAACTGTTTACGTTTTAAAATCTCAATTTTTTAAATTTCTTTCCAAAAAACCCGGAATTCTCTCGCGACATGATAAGTAATTGTACACCAAAAAAGATTTTTTTTTTAAATTGAGATGGTCAAAAAGAGGGGGATCAGTCTACGTTGAATTTACATTGAAAACTGATCCCCCGTCCTAAAATCTCAATTTTTAAAAATTTCTTGGGTATCTTTCAGAATGATCAGTACGCTGAAAACGCTCAAAAAAACAAATATACAACAAATAAAAGTAACTGTCGTCGATAAAAGTTAATTTAAAACTGACCTGTGATATTTGTTTGTATTTTTAAACCGTTCCAACTGCTATTTAGTAGAAATCAATAGTTTTATCACGCGAACTTGCAAAAAAAAAAAAAAAAAAAAAAAAAAAAAAAAATGGCGCTTGCTCGTAAGACGCCATATTATCTAAAAAAAACGAGTAAAAAATGAACAAGAAATTTTTTTTACATCTAATAAAACTCCATTTATAGTACGTAAAAATACAAACAAATATCATAGGTAAGTAGACAAATATCTCTTCTCGACGTAGGTTAAACTCACTTGTTGCATATTTATTTTTATAACCCCGTTCTCGTTAGTTTTTTGGACCCCGTCCGCCACTGTACTGATCATTCTGAAAGATACCCAATTTCTTTCCAAAAACCACGGAATTCTCTACTGACATGATAAGTAATTGTACACCGAAAAAAGAAAAAAAACTGGTCAGTAAAAAGTTGTGAAAAACGGACTGTGAGAAAAGACGAACATGTGCCAAAATAACCTAAACCTAACCCCAATTTTTCATATTTCAGTAAAGCAAAAGAACAAAAAAACGCCGCTTTGATTATGACTCCCGGTAAAAAAAAAACACACACCACGTGACAACTGTTGACGCCATCTTTATTTAGTAAAATTTTTGTTGGCGAAAGAAAATTTTTTTTTTTTTTCATGTCTAATAAAAACCCATTTATCCTACGTAAAAAATACAAACAAATGGAATAGAAAACTAGGAAAATCTCCAGTCTCTATGTACGTCGCATTTATTTGTTGCATATTCATTTTTTTGACTACGTTCTACAACTTTTTTTCAACCCAGGTGCATTCGTTAGTAACCCCCCCCCCCAAATCGGCCATTTTTTTTCCCAAGATGCGGTGACAAAACTATTTATTTCTAATAAATAGCGATTGTAACGGTCTAAAAATACAAACAAATGCCACAGGCAAGTTAGAAAATAACTTTTACAACCTACAGTTACTTTTATATATTGTATATTTGTTTTTTTTTTTAGCGTTTTTACTTTGCTGAGCGTCGTAAAAGATTCCCCTTTCACCTAACAATTTAATAATAAAAAAAGGATACCGTCAAACTTTACAATAACTTGAAAATTATATCTCAATAAAAGCACGGACCGTAAATGTACGGAAAAAATAAAAATAACCCATGAATCGATTTTATTACTTGTACACAATTTTTATAGCATTTTGTTTAACTCTTCGAACTCATCATTTACCTTTTGTTGTTTAAATCAAAATAGTTTTTGTCGTCATTGCAATAATACACAAATAACAATTTAAAAATAGTCACTGTTTTGTATAGTGGGAAAATAGTAGTTTCCGCTTAAAACAATTATTTCTAACTACTTGTATTAGTTCAAATTAGACTCACGGGTTCCTGAGGGTGACATTCGGCTACTTGATCCGCTGCAAATCAGAGACGGATCATCGGAAATCCGGCCCGGATCTTCATTATTATCGTCAACGGGCCGATCCGCTATTTTTTTCTATAGGTTCATCCATCATTACCAATCTAATTTAACGCTAGCATTTTTATTTTACGTATTCACTAAACCGACATTTCTTTATAAATATTAATTTCATTATTAGTTTATATAGATTTTATATTATTAAAATAAAGTAATATATATGACTTATAAAAATTTTTATTGTTTTGTTTTTAATATGTATAAAAAAATTACTGAAAATATAAAATACGAAACTACGGTCGTCCTTTCAAAGTTTAAATCCTTTTACTGTCAATCAAAAATAAAGCTAGCATTTTATTTTACGTATTCACTAAAACGACACTTTTTATAAATAAATGTCGTTATTTATTTATGTCGATTTTATATTATTAAGATAATTAAATAATTTAAGATTTACTAAAATCATGTATTATTTTATCTTTAAATTTGTAAACAAAAAAAATAATTAAGCCGGAATAAAATACGAAACTACAGCTTTGCATTAAAAACAGCTTCAGCCTCTTTTGAAAATTTGTCGCTTAACAATCCAGATGTCGTGTAATTAATTGTCTGCGTTTTTTCGACCTCACAAATAAGCAAGTAAAATCAAACAAATTGTTTTGCACTAATTTCAAATTTACTTTAAATTATTTTAAAGGACATAAATTATTTCTGTGTAACGATAAACTAACCAATTCTTTTTTGGGGTAGGTTTTACGACGCTTAGCAGAGTCGTGAACGAACGATAAAGTGATTAAAAACATAAATATGCAACAAGTAAAGGCGACCTAGGTCGAGAATAGATATTTTCCTACTTAGCTATGATATTTGTTTATATTTTTACATAGTATAGATGGGTTTTTGTTAGATGTAAAAAAGAAATTCTTGTTTTTTTTTTTTGCACAAAAAGAAAATGGCTGTCGGTCGTGATTCTCTTACATAGCCCCCCACGACCGCCATCTTGGATTTTGCGATTTTGGTGTGACGAATAATTAAATTTCTAATAAATAGCACTTCGAACGGGTTAAAAATACAAACAAATTCCACATGTAAGTTTGAAAATAACTTTTATCGTCTACAGTTACTTTTATTTGTAGTATATTTGTTTTTTGAGCGTTTTTAGTCTGCTGAGCGTCGTAAAAGATACCCCTTTTTTTCTGTCATTTCTCCTTCTTACATATATTAGAAAGCATTGCAGTTTACGAACCGTGCTATTTTTTTAGATAGGATTTTTAAGTTAAATTCAATTTTTACGGTATCTTTTGTTGATGCTTCTCCAGATTAGGACCCGAGTTAACTTTGAACCCGTCGTTAGCAGGGCCGGCGGGGCAGTTATAAAAGTGGGGGCGGTTAAACACATGCATATCAACTTAATTATTGATGACCGTAAAATGGGGGGGGGGCAAGTAAAAATGTGAGGGGGCTTGAGCCCCGCTTCCCCCCCCCCCCCCCGGGTCCGCCGTCCATGGTTGGAGTCAAAGTTAGCTTTGGTCCTAATCTGAACAAGGACCCTTTGATTTATTAAATTGTTAGGTGAAAATAATAGCTTAGCAAAGCCCTCCCCTCCCATGTTTGAAATGGGTTTATAAATAATAATTATAATTTAATCTTTAAAAGAATGAAATTTAAAAAAAATTGTCAAGAAAAATAAATTACAGACAAAAAGTTATTGAAAATTATGAAAAATTAAATATGAAAAAGTTTGTTTTTTTTAAATTATGACAAATAAAATAAAATAAAACACATATATAAAAATAAATAACGAACAAACCATAGCTAAACAAATGTTATTAATTAGATGTTTATTTTTGGTTCTTTTTCGTCAAAGGAAACATCGTTAATCAAATGTGTTTAAATAAAATGTTTGTTTTCTTTGTGCACTGAAAAGTGTCAAAAGATGATTTTGTTTGATTTGTTAAGCAAATGTTATTGTTTTTTTTAATTTTATTTCAAAATTTTTATTTTTATTACATTTTTTTGTAATTTTTGTCTCGTTAACTTAAACTCTGCAAATACTCACTTATCAAGAGTCTTCTGAAAGGCAACGTACAGTGATCACACCGAATATGTTTTTAACACCTAACAAGAGCCCAGGCTTGTTACTGTATCTGAAAAGAGATGATCTCTCCACTTTCATTCCTCCCAGCCGGCAAAGGTTGATTGAGACAATTGAACTGCGGAACCAATGATTGACAAGGTTTAGAGAACTTTGGTACAATGAGTACCTCCTTGATATTAGAACAATACTGGAGGTATTCCCAGGATATGATGGGGTAGTGAGAACGGCTCGTGTCAAACAGGGTGATGGTCCACTCCCTAAAACATCTTTACCCGATGGAGATTTCGCAATCTTCAGAGGACCCTGAGGGGTGTGATCCTAATCATGCTGATTCTTCTGTGCCTGTCGCTTCAGGCAGCAGCCGAAACCCGGAACTCTCAGGCTCATCTCAGGAAAGAGATGACACAATCTGGCTGTGTCCTACTTGTAATAGACCTCCAGGGATTCATGATATGATATGCTGCGATTCTTGTGATGAGTGGTACCGCTTTGAGTGTGTTGGCATTGAAATAGCTCCATCCGCAAGACAGAAGTGGTACTGCTGTGATTGTGCACCTCAACGAAGATGGAGAGGTAGACCGAGTCTACTTCCTGATCAATAATTTCTTAATCTTGGGTATGACGAAAACTAGAACCAACAGTGGAGCTCCGGCTTAGGGACAGAATGAGGGTACCCTGAACCACTGTTACCTCCAGGTGGCCCCGACTAAGGCCTAGCACCTGTCTGTCCCCCTGCAGGGTCACCTAAAAATTTTTTTTTTTGCAATTTTTTCTTTTGTTGTTGTTGGGAGTGTGTGGAAAATAGGAGGAGCGGTGACTAACCAGAGTGTAGCTGCTGGCGACTGAGGATGTTCTTCAAACATCTAAGAAGAAGGATGATTGTCGCAGAGAATTTATATCAGTAAGGGGTGGTGTTCAGTTATATAAACCTTCCTCACTACAGAGCGTTACTTGTCAATTTGTCACCAAACTACAGAAGTTATTAGACCTGAGGAGAGGGTCGCGAAGGAAGTTTTTATTTTTTTCGCAACCTTACTCTTCAGCTAGCTTCATTCTTGGTTACCTATGATTTTGTTTTCGACATTTTGCGAAAAAAATAAAAACGCGACACTACTTCCTGAAGGAAGAAAGTTTAACTTTAGCAATGTTAGATATATTGAGTCTTGTTCACCTTCCCTGTTGAGATATGGAGGTTACTAACACGCCTACTGTGGCAGATTCCGGGAAGCAGCACCTTACAAGGATCTCCATTCTGAAGATGAAAATTAAGGGAAGGCTGCGATTGTCCCATGGATCGGAAATTACCTCTGCTATATTCTCAGTATTTCACCGGGAAATTTTGGAGTACATCAATGAAATAGAGATAGTCATCTGCAAACTCCAGATTTCCTGCATATCTGATGAGGAGAGAGAGCAAATGGAATCGGATTGGTTAAACTCTCAAATGTCTATATGAAAGGAATTAGAAGATCTCTGTTCCTCTCTACATGTGCAAGAGGCCAGTGGATATTTGGACCAACAGTCCCTTCCATATACGTCAGAATCTACCCTGAATAGAACTCATTCATCGTTTTCAGTGAGACTCCCCCAGGTGCAGATCACAGGACCCACATTTAGCGGTCGTGAAATGGAGAACGACCGAATGAGTTTCCACAACTTTTTGTCCCGATTTGAAAATTGTGTTGCGGGCATGGCAAACGATGCGGAGAAATTGAATTTCTTAAAATGCTCCTTGTCTGAGAGACCTCTGCTGTTGATTAATCACTTCAGTTGTGTCAATGCAAATTATCAGCAGGCACTCTCTGTATTAAAAAAGGAATATCTAGATGTCAATAACATCATTGACAAAATTTTCCAAGATATCATCGATTTCTCTCCCAAAAGTGAGAGTTATTATGCAGATCTTGGGGGTTTCCTTACCAGGACTGCTTTGATCTTGGAAGAGTTGACCTACTCACTTTCTTGCGACTTCTCTGAAGATGATTCGGCAGGAGCCCGACTAATTGCAAAACTTCTGTTCTTGAAATTTCCAAAAGAGTTGAAAGGATAGTTGATATTATTATGCGGAAGTAGAATTTCATCTCTGTTTGTCTTATTGCAGGACACCAGTGAAGCAATCAAACGCCTGCAAATTAAAGGTGGCGGCGTGCCTGGTCCTTCCCTTGGGATTAATCGAAGTAATCCACGTGTAACTTTCTCTAAATTCAGAGGATCCAATACCCACCGAGATGCCTCTTTTCAGGTTGTTTTGGATTTTCAACATCCCTCTGTGTATTCCAGTAAATTACCTCCTGTCATTTGTGTTACCTTTGGTCGAGGAGGGAACACTGTTTCAGTGAATTGTCTACTATATACTGGCAGTGGCCGAACTTATTTGTCTGGTGACATTTTGCACTCCTTGGGATCTGTGGTGTCTGATGGATTGGATTGTAGCTTAAAGCTGACTACCCTTCTTGGAGAATGCGAGCGGAAGTTCAAGGAGGTGGTGCTGGAGGTTGATTTAGGGTCCAGCTATACTGGGCACTTTCCGGTGCTGGTTGCCGACACATTGGACTTATCTCTTCGTCTGAAGGGTTGGAGCTTATTGTTGTAGGAGTTCAGGCGGAACAGATGTTCTCTGGCTGGGCAATTTGAATCTGGTACTGATTTGGTCTCTATAGAGGGAATTATGGGACTTGATCTAGTGCAGCATTTTGGGTTCCTTGTCTGCAGGGTCGGGCTTTCTCTATTCCTGCTGGTCTCATCCCTTTTGGTGAGATAGACTCTTTTTTTTTCATAGACCATTCATCGGTTCAAGGGGAGACTCTTTTGTTCAACTTTGTAATGGAACATACAACCGAGGTGGAATCAGCTCACGTTTGCTTCGTTCCGGAGGCTGATTCAACCTATGTAGACCTCTTGGTGGATGTCTTTCTCTTCAGCGATGTGGAGAGAGGATTAGAGAGAATGTTCAGCATTGAGTCATTGGGGATTCATGACGGAGAATAGATTTCAGGTTATGATCGTGATCAGATTCAGCAGTTCCAGAGATCCATCACCTTCAGGGATGGAAAATATCATGTTGAGTTGCCCTGGTATTTGAACAAACTGGCTTGAGTTCCTTCAAATCATGCAATTGCTTTGCACATTCTTGCTAATGTTTTCATTGGTATTGTCTTGCATGCCCCTAAGTTGTTCGATATGGAGGGTGGAAGCTTTATAGCTTTTGCCAATACTAACTGTCTCTTCAAGTGTTAATTTGTCATCTTTCGTTAGAAGCTCCTTCTGGAAGTCTGCAATTGGGGTGCTGGCAATGATGAGTTCAATTATCCGCTGCTGTTGTTCAGTTTAAGATAGTGAACATCTTTGTGTCAGTTGCTTACATTTGTTGACGAAATCGTCCAGCGACTCCTCAGCTTTCTGTCTGTATGACATTAATTTGAGGCGAAATTAAACAACTTATTTGATGAAAGAAAGTTTATCTTATATTATCATCATGTAATAATGGATGTTTTCATTGCAGTTACAGTCTCATCACAAAATCCTTTCAAACAGTGGGGAACTTTTTTGTCTCTCAATTGGTTTTGATAACTTAACAAATTGATTGTTTTTATGCGCAAAAAGTTGTTTCACTATTTCCCATTTTGCTGTCATTTCTTTATCATCAGAATAAAACAGCAATTCTGAACAAACCTCAGTTATTGCGAATACATTTAAATATATGTACATAATCGATAAGTATATACCATTTTTAGTAACCCAAGGCTTATTTTCAACAGTATTAAATTTCTTAAATAAAGCTTGATTAGTCTGATTATTGTCACAAATAACTGCAATTACATAACCTTTCGAATGATTGACTAAATCAACAACATTTCTAACATTCTGAAACAAAAATTCTGAATGTAGTTTGGCAACTGAGATCAATTTAATCAAAAACTTTGATCATAATATCAAATACAGTTTTTGTTAATGCCTCTTCAGAATCGTTGGCAACACCAAATACGTTTCCCCCTTGGTATTGTATAATCACTTTAACTAGGATGATAAATTTTTTCTGTTCCTGACCTACCAACATGCAGAAATTTAAATGTAATGTGAACAAACATCTCGCTGCACAACTTCCTACTTAGGATTCTATGGAGAGCATTTTAAATGCCCACAACTGTTAAGTGTTGTTAGTGTTACGTTGTTTAGTAGTGAATACCAACAAGTTGTTGTTGTATAAATAGGTTTCATTGAACGATATAATACACGTCTTAATCAGTGGGCCCTCGGGCTAGAAGTGACCTTAGAAAGTTCTCCGGTATTTCTACGCTAGGGGTTATATTGGGTAAGCATAGGAAAATAGTTTGTGTGATACTGTTACAGACACTGCCCACCACCCAATCACAATCAATAATTTCTCTCATGTAACTCAAATGAAACAATCAATAGTGAACGTTTGAAATTGAAGAAAAATCGTCTGCTTTGAATATAAAAAAATTATTATTTTTAGATTTGATTTAAATTGTTGGGGGAAAAAAAAGTAGAAAATATATCCAATATCTTCATCCCAGATGTACCCTGAAGGGTGCCAAGGCAGCAGTCGGAAGGGTTAAGCTCTTGCTAAAAGAATTGCTCATTCAGCGACCCACCCAACAAGGTCTGGTATAAAATGGAGTCTGTGGTTGGAGCAAAGTCGTACTGTTGATGCCGACTCGTAACAGAGTCTGTCTATGTCGTGCAAATTTCCACCCACTCGCAAGAGAATCTGTCGATTTCATAGAGGGGTTGACGTGTGAATTCAAATGAGCTCGTCAGTGTCGAAGTTTCTTCAGCATCGTAAAAGTCTGTCCATATCCACTACTGTAAGTAGAAAAACTGTAGTTAAAATATCTTGCTCGTAAGAGAGTCTGTCGATATACTACTAAATATCTCACTCGTAAGAGAGTCTGTCTGACTCGTAAGGGAGTCCGTCGATGCTCGCCATACTGGCCACCGGCCCTGTTCGCTGGGGAATGGTGGCCGCCACCGTTCACCACTGGACAGGGAATGACGATGTCAATGTTCAACTTCTTTTTCTTAACGCTCCCTGAATGGCGAATGGCGCCACTATTCACCCTGTTGGCCACTGCTAATGTTTGCACTGAATGGAGAAAGGCAGAACCTTATATATAGGTATTTGTACTACCTCTCTCCCCCAACCAAAAATGTGGCAGTCCGACCCTGCTCCGTTGGGTATCACATCCCCCCTTCTGAAGGCCTCACCGACTCAATAGGCTTGACCGTCCTTATTTATTTTCAAAATATTTGCCGATTTTACAATATTTTTATTCGGTTTATTTATCTGTTCACAGCACTTTTTAAAAAGGTGTAGTATCTGTTATGATACTTGATCTTTTCTGTCCTCGCTTGTCAGTGAATGGGAAATCCTTCTAGACTGAGGCCACTTTTAACTTTTGTCCCTATCCAGATTACCCTTTTTGGGGGATAGGGTCAGGATTTTCTTTCCATGTAAAACAGACCTTTACCTTACTCAAAATGGCGTCCAAACTGTGACGTCAATAAATCGTCTGCTATTTTCTGATCTCTCAAATGAGTAGGTAAACCCAAATAAATTGTTTGGGACTAATTTTCCAGCTGTATTTACTTTAAAATAATTAAAGGTAAATTTGAAATTAGTCACTAACAATTTATTTGGGTTTACTTACTCATTTGTGAGTTGGGTGAAAAATGTAGACACTTCATTGTCAGTCATTTTGGCTGTGAAACGACTGAATCGATATTGCATTCGATTGAAAGTTATAAAATAAAGTCAATATTCATTTGTTTTCATAGTAGAAAGTTTGACGATTTAGTCGTTTTGCAGCCAAAGTGGATGACAATTATAAACGGTTTGTTTTAGTTAAAACAAGAAAACCAAACCGAAAAAACAGTTGTTAACAAGAAAAAAATGTTAAAAAACAAAAGACATTGAAAAAAAATTTGAAAAACAATAACAAATCAAACAAAATCATATTTTGAAACTTTCCGGTGCACAAAAAACAAAAAAAACATTTTATTTAAAACATTTGATTAACGATGGTTCCTTTGCCGAAAAAGAACCCCTAAATAAACATCTAATTAATAACAGTTGTTTAGCTATGGTTTGTTCGTTCTTTATTTTTATATATGTATTTTAGTTTGATTTTCTTCGTCTGAATTTATCGTCTGTCATTCTTCAATTTATCGTATGGTAATTGTCAACACAAAATTTTGCTATAGTCTTTATTTCACATCATAAAATAATCCAGAAACAAAGTTCAAACTATAATTTCAGCATCCCAATGTCTCATGTGGTGTCGTAGTCGATTAATCTAAACAAACAGTTTCATTAAAATGCAAGATGAAATGAGTTAATACAATGTCCATAGATTAAATAGAAGGTTTTGTTAAAAATCTATAGGTTATCCTTTAAAATGGACAGGGTTCACAGCAATAATCAGAATGTCATCGCAAAACAAGAAAGACACTACTTACAAACATTTCTAAGGAAAGTTCTTCACCTCAAAATCTGAAAGTGGTAATTAAAATTTCCCACTGAATAGTGGTATCCAGTTGAACTTTTAAATCACTACTATGTATTTATTTAAAACAAACTCCATTCTCATGATATGAAAGCAGTATCAATGAATATTTCATCCTTTGTAAGACAATCTTTTTGTGTGATATATCCTGCTATATAAAAAAACGACAAGTGTCTAGGTCTGGCAGGTGATCAACTGTTTGGCATGCCAATTCATCCAACAGATATCCGCATTTTGAGCAAGTATGACCTGGATCATGGCTATACTCTCTAACATTAACTTTTGACCAAAGAAGTAACTTTGTTTTTTTGAACATGGAATTTCTGAATAATATTTTGTACGGTAATAAAATGAGTACCAGCAGAACCTTGTCTCAATTTACAAAATTCAGTTTCAATATATGGTGTGGTAAATTCTCCAAGAATGACAAAATTGAACCCACTGTAAAGTAAATATCTGCAAACATCAATTAAACCATTACATGTGTGCTTGATAATCATACTAGTGTCTCTTGTGAAGGATTTTATTCTCTTTCCTTGCTTTCCCCTTCATTTGTTTTGTCATACTTTGAAAATTTTCAAGAAATGTCAAATTTCCATCATTTGATATTTCTGAATTTTTGAGATGAGGATTGATAATTGCATAATTTTGGCTATCCGTCCATCTATAAAGTTCACGATGGAAAAGGAACATAACACATTATCCTTCTTCGATGTGCTGATAACTCGCACTGATCAGGGGTTTAGGCATGGCCACCGAGAGTTGACAAGGCCAAGCAACTAACTTCTTGCCCCCCTCTGACGTCACTGCATTGCATGTCAAAACAATGGCCGTCGTAATAACAATAAGAAGGCATTTCGACTTCTCCATTCACTAAATAATCCATCAAAATTCAGGAAATCAACCAATTTTAATTAAATTTTCAGTATTTATTAATTAATGATCACGGAATATAATAAATCTATTACTTTATTATAAAGCTTGGTGCAAATGTATTATTTCTTGTAAACAAAAAACACCTTTACTAAAGTTATCCAAAATATCAAAACATGTTGACCATACGATATTGTAAATATTTAAAACAAAGCATTAAAAAACTTTAAAAATTGCATGTAAAAAAAGAAAAGAAAGGAACACGATTCGATTTATCCTGAAACTGATCTTTATTCAATATAAATTTAAAGAAAATAATTCACGATCAAATACTGCAAAAAACTGAATTATGAATTACCATTATGTAAACTTCTAACCCAATCAACCGTAAGTAATTCAGACTTTGAAATTTGTTTAAAAATGATACAAAAAAAAAGTTCAATGTTAACAGTTTGTATACCATATATGAAGGGCTTGTCAGAAAACATCCAAAGAATATGCGATCCATATGAAATAAGGACGGTATTCAGGCGCGACTACACTCTCCAAAAGCATCTTGTGAGAGTCAAACCTCGTACGGAAAAATGTATGACTAAGAATTGTGTGTATGCGATCCCATGTAAGTGTGAGAAAATATACAAAGGAGAGACATGTCGCCCACTAAAAGATAAGGCTAGAAGAACACCGAAAAGCCGTAAATGTGGAGATATCGAAAAGTCGGGTATGGCTGACCACATATGGAGGGAAAAGGGAAACCATCTACCCTTACGGGACAAAGTAAAAATTATGGATAGAGAAGAACGGTGGAGAGTAAGACGACTGAAAAAGCAGCACATATGTTGGGCAATAATGACTTAGTAAGCAGACCTAGTATTGAATTTAATACAATATGGGAACCATTAATTATAAATATAGACAATATATATATATATATATATATATATAGTAATAAAAGTAATGATATATAGTGATAAGTCGTAAGACTACATATAGAGAAACAAGAATAGGTTTAAGACTCCAAAAATTCATACAACGTTCGATCCTCGGTGTGGGCGATACGACGAATTGCAAATTACTGAAATCTTCTCCTAGTCGTGGCTGACGGAACAAGAACATGCTACTCCTGTGGATGAAATATAGTCCAGATTCCCGAGTTGGACAGTAATATTCCTGAGTTCAAAGAGATATGCCTGAAGAAGACCGGAGGTAACAGCTGCTGAAAAGTTGTGCTGATAACACGCAAGATGAGAAATGTTATCCGAATAACCAAAATTATGCATTCCATCTTTTTGATCCATTATATTGACACTTGCATAAATATCTTTTTACACTCACTATTTTCCAAAATTTAAAAACTTATTTGATAAAAGTAAGTTTCTCTTGTATCATCATCCTGTAATAATGGATGTTTTCATTGCAGTTACAGTCTCATCACAAAACATTTTCAAACAGTAGGGAACATTTTGTCTCTGAACTGGTTCTGGAAGAACAGCTACCTCTACCAACATTTCTAACATTCTGAAACAAAAATTCCGAATTTAGTTTGGCAACTGATATCAATTTAATCAAAAGCTTTGATTATAATATCCAATACAGTTTTTGATAATGCCTCTTCAGAATCTTTGGCAACGCCAAATACGTTTCCCCCTTGGTATTGTAAACTCACTTTAACATAATCTTCATCAACTAGGATGATACATTTTTCTGTTTATCTTACAGTTTGCTAAACACATCACCAAGAAAATTCAGAGCATCTACCTTCGAAACTTTTGAGGTCATATTCACTAGTGTTTTCATGCTGGGTAATTTGTTTGTAATGATGTCTGCAATTTTTTTATTAATACATAAAAATGTAAGTTTAGTAAAAGTATATTTTGTTTTCAAAAAATTATATATTTTCACTAAAATTAAAAAATAAATAATGGTTTCATTTTATGACGTGATCGTTGATTAATAAATACTAAAAAAATCAATAAAATTGGTTGATTACCTGAATTTTAGTGAATTTTTAAGTGAAGGGAGGGTCAATTTTTTTTTACATTTCGTAGAATCGGCTATTGAATTTAAGGGAGATACCCGAATAGGAAAAAAATAGAGTTACTTCCCTTAAACTGCAAGATTTGAGGGGTTTTCTCTTTATAAAACATTAAGTTTTATTTTAAATGTTTTCTTTTTTCTAAATTTCGTATTAAAAGAATTTTTGTCAATAATAAACGACATTTTACGTTAATTTTAATAAACTAAAGATGTAATAAAATTTATTAATTTTTAAAGAAATTAGTTTTATATATCTATCTCTCTCTAACTAGATATATTATTTTCTTTCACTCTCTCATATATATATATATATATAATTCTCTTTCTATCTATTTTTGTCTGCTCCCACTCTCTCTCTCCTATCTGTATATCTTTTCTCTCCTCCCACCCCCTAAATATTTGTTTATTCATTAAATCTATATTTTTTTAGCTAAAAATCAATTTTACTTTTTATTAGAACTAGCAATTGGAATTCTCTCTCTGCTCCCAGTTTTCCTGACCTACCAACATGCATAAATTTAAATGTAATGTGAACAAACATCTCGATGCACAACTTTTTACTTAGGATTGTGTGGGAAGCACTTTTAATGCCCGCCACTGCCCGCCACTAAATCACAATCAATAATTTCTCTCACATGACTCAGATTAAACAATGAATGGTAAACATTTGAAGTTGAAGAAAAATCGTCTGCTTTAAAGATAAAAAAAATATTATTTTTAGATTTGCTTTAAATTGTTGAGGAAAAAAAAACAGAAAATATTTGAAATATGAAAAATATATCCAATATCTTCCTCCCAGATGTACTTTTAAGGGGTCCGAGACAGCAGTCGGTAGGGGAAAGGTTTTGCTAAAAGAATGCCTCTTTCAGTGACCCACCCAACAGGGTCTGGTAAAAAATGGAGTCTCTGGTTGAAGCTAAGTCGTACTGTTGACGCCGACTTGTAACAGAGTCTGTCTATGTTGTGTAAATGGCCACCCACTCATAAGAGAGTCTGTCGATTTAGTAGTAAATATCTCACTCATAAGAGAGTCTGTCGATAAGTACTATAAGTGGAAAAACCGTAGTTAAAATATCTCACTTGTAAGAGAGTCTGTCGATACACCACTGTAAGTGGAAACACTGTAGTTGAAAAAATCTGACTCGTAGGAGAGTCTGTCTAACTCATAAGAGAAACTGTCAATGTTGGCCGTACTGGCCACCAGCCTTGTTTGCTGAGAATGGCGGCCGCCACTGTTCACCACTGAACAGGGAATGACGGCGTCAATGTTCACCTTCTTTTTCTTAATGCTCCCTGAATGGGGAATGATACCACTATAAACCCTGTTGGCCACTGCCAATGTTCGCACTGAATGGATAAAAGCAGAACCTAATATATAGGTCTTTGTACTACTTCTCTCCCCCATCCCAAAATCTGCCAGTCCGACCCTGCTCTGTTGGATATAATATCCCCCCTCCTGAAGGCTTCACCCACTCAATAGGCTCGACCGTTCATATTTTTTCAATAAAATATTTGCCGATTTTACAATATTTTTATTCGGTTTATTTTTATTTATCTGTTCACAGCATTTTTCAAAAAAGTGTAGTATCTGTTCTGATACTTGATCTTTTCTGTTCTCGCTTATCAGTGAAGAATAAATCCTTTTAGACTGAGGCCATTTTTAACTTTTGTCCCCATCCAGATTGCCCTTTTTGGGAGGTGGTGCCAGGATTTTCTCTCCATGTAAAACAGACTTTTATTTATTTATTATTATGGTAAATTTGTCGTTTCTTAATCAAAATGGTGTCCAAACTGTGACGTCAATAAATCGTCTGCTATTTTCTGATCTCACAAATGAGTAAGTAACCCCAAATAAATTGTTGTGGACTAATTTTCCAGCTGTATTTACTTTAAAATAATTAAAGATAAATTTGAAATTAGTCTCAAACAATTTATTTGGGTTTACTTACTCATTTGTGAGTTCGGTAAAAAAATTCGAAAAATGCAGACACTTCATTGCTAGCCATTTTGGCTCTTAAACGACTGAATCGCCATTACATTTGATTGAAAGTTATAAAATAAAGTCAATATTCATTTATTTTCATAGTAGAAAGTTTGACGATTTAGTCGTTTTGCAGCCAAAATGGATGACAATTATAAACAGTTTGTTTTCGTTAAAATAAGAAAACAAAACCAAAAAAACAGTGTTAACAAGAAAAAAATGTAATAAATAAAAAAGACATTGAAAAAATTTTTTTAAAAACAATAACAAATCAAACAATCATATTTTGAAACATAATTTTTTTATTTAAAAACATTTGATTTGCAATAGTTTTTTTTGCCGAAAATGAACCCCTAAATACACACTTAATTAATAACAATTGTTTAGCTATGGTGTGTTCGTTCTTTAATTTATATATGTATTTTAGTTTAATTTTCATCCTCTGAATTTATCGTCTGCCAGTTGTAAATTAAATCGTTTGGTAGTTTTCGCCTCGTCAATTCGCAGGCGCTTCTGTAACCTGTACGAACGTTGACGATGCGAAGTCACGGAAACATGGTACATCATCTATATAAGTACCCAAAGTTTATACATTTTTAAAAATATTTTAATGTCAGGCTCAAACAGCAGAAACACCATCTTTTGTTTATTAAATACTTACGTGAAAGTACAGAATAGTTAACAAATCACCCTCCCCTCTCCATGTTAAGTATTAACGTTTTTTTTTTTAATTTAATGGCTCGATTGGGACCCAGTTGGGGCTGGTTTACGCGTGTCTGTTTTCAATACTGGTGGACACATATTATGTTTTATTTAATGGCTCTGTTAGGACCCAGTTGGGGCTAGTTGAAGCATGTCTGTATTCCATACTGGTGGACGCATATTACTTTTTTATTTATTTAATGGCTCGGTTGGGACCCAGTGTGGGCTTGTTTACGCGTGTCTGTATTCCATACTAGTGGACACATATTACGTTTTATTTAATGGCTCAGTTTGGACCTAGTTGGGGCTGGTTTACGCATGTCTGTATTCTATACTGGTGGACTAATGTTAGGATATTTTTTATATTTTTTAATAGCTTAATTCGGACCCAGTTGGGCTGGTTTACGCGTGTCTGTATTCCATATAGGTTGATACATATTATGTTTTTTTAATCGCTCAGTTGGGATCCGGTGGGACTGGTTTACGTGTGTCTGTAATCCTATACTGGTGGACACATATTACATTTTTATTTTATTTATAGGCTTGGTTGGGACCCAGTTGGGACTGATTGATGCGTGTCTGTATTCCATGCTGGTGGACATATTACTTTGTAAAAAAATTTTTATAGCTCGGTTGGGGACCTAGTTTGGTGTGGTTGATGCACGTCTGCATTCCATACTGGTGGACACATTATACATGTTTTATTTTTAATGGCTCAGTTAGAACCCACTTGGGTCTGGTTGCTGCCTGTCTTTATTCCATACTGGTGGACACATATTACGTTTTATTTAATGACTGGGTTGGGACCCAGTGTGGGCTTGTTTAAGCGTGTCTGTATTCCGTACTGGTGGACAAGCTCGGTTGGGGACCCAGTTTGGTCTGGTTTACACGTGTCTGCATTCCATACTGGTGGACACATATTACGTTATATTTAATGACTCAGTTGGGGCTGGTTTTTGCGTGTCTGTAATCCTATACTGGTGGATACATATTACGTTTTATTTGATTGCTCAGTTGAGATGCAGTTAGGGCTGGTTTACCCGTGTCTGTATTCTATACTGGTGGACGCATATAATGTTTTCACTTAATGGCTTGTTTGGGACTCAGTTGGGGCTTGTTTATGCGTGTCTGTATTCCATACTAGTGGACACATATTATGTTTTATTTAATGGCTCAGTTGGGACCCAGTTGGGGCTGATTTACGTGTGTCTGTATTCCATACTGGTGAACACATCTTACGTTCTTTTTATTTTTTAATGGCTTGGTTTGGACCAGTTTATGCGTGTCGGTATCTCATACCGGTAAACGGATGTTACTGTTTTTGTTTTTTTGAATGGCTCAGTTGGGTCTTGTTAACGCGTGTCTGTAGTCCATACTGGTGGACATATATTCCTTTTTTTTTTATTTTTTAATGGCTCGGTTGCGGCCCAGTTGGGGGTGGTTTACGTGTGTTTGTATTCCGTACTGGTAGACACATATTACGTTTCTATCTATCAATCTATTTATTTGTCGCTCTCTAACTAGATATATTATTCTCTTTATTTCTCTCTCTCTCTTCTGTCTGTCTTCTCTCTCTCTCATATATATATATATATATATATATATATATATATATATATGTCTCTTTCTATCTATTTTTGTCTGCTCCCACTCCCTCTTTCATTATCTGTATATCTTTTCTCTCCTCCCACTCCTCCTCAATATTTGTTTATTCATTAAATCTATATATTTTTTTAGCTGAAAATCAATTTTACTTTTAATAAAAATCGGCAAAATCGCACCACTTCACCGTAGAGGTCCCCCAGATTCTGGAGGGCTTTCTACTATAATAGCTTTTTGCCAACCTTTGGAATTCTCTCTCTGCTCCCAGTTTTCCTGACCTACCAACATGCATAAATTTAAATGTAATGTGAACAAACATCTCGCTGCACCATTTTCTTACTTAGGATTCTGTGGGAAGCACTTTTAATACTTGCCACTGCCCGCCACCAAATCACAATCAATAATTTATCTCACATGACTCAGATTAAACAATCAATGGCAAACATTTAAAATTGAAGAAAAATCGTCTGCTTTGAATATAAAAAAATCATTATTTTTAGATTTGCTGTAAATTGTTGGGGGGGAAAAATGCAGAAAATGTTTGAAATATACAAAATATATCCAATACCTTCATCCTGGATGTATCCTGAAGGGTGCCGAGGCAGCAGTCGGAAGGGGTAAGGTGTTGCTAAAAGAATTGCTCCTTCAGCGACCAACTCAACAGTCTGGTAAAAAATGGAGTCTCTGGTTGGAGCAAAGTCATACTGTTGATGCTGACTCGTAAAAGAGTCTGTCTACGTCGTGCAAATTGCCACCCACTCGCAAGAGAGTCTGTTGATCTCGTTGAGGGGTTGACGTGTGAATTCAAATGAGCTCCTCAGTGTCGAAGTTCCCTCAGCATCGTAAAAGTCTGTCCATATCCACTACTGTAAGTGGAAAAACTGTAGTGGAAATATCTCACTCGTAAGAGCGTCTGTCAATATATTAATAAATATCTCACTCGTAAAAGAGTCTGTCAATATATTAATAAATATCTCACTCGTAAGAGAGTCTGTTGATACACCACTGTAAATGGAAACACTGTAGTTAAAAAACTCTGACTGTAGGAGAGTCTTTCTGACTTGTAAGAGAGTCCGTCGATGTTTGCCATACTGGCCACCGGCCTTGTTTGCTGGGGAATGGCGGCCGCCACCATTCACCACTGAACGGGGAATGGCGACACCAATGTTCACCTTCATTTTCTTAACGCTCCTTGAAGGGGGAATGGTGCGACCGCCGCCAATATTCACCCTGTTGGGCACTGCCAATGTTCGCACTATAGCATTCCCAGTTGATTTTTTTATTTTAAATTATTGTTATTTAATCGCAATAGTTATTAAGAGCTCAGTAAATGGAGTTCAAAACTGTTTGAATTATGCAAATATCCCTAGTGGTTCAAAAGTTATGAGAATTTAAAGGTCTAAAATTTGGGGTTAAAAGTTGACATCAATTTAACGCACAAATTACTTGAAATCCCGGACCAATTCACAACAATAAATTCAGTAATTTTGTCATAGTTTCTTTTTTTTTTTTTTTTTTTTACATGGTTCACCCCAAACAAGGCAGGACGCCACTGTAAACGTAAGGGGCTACTGAGAAAAAAGGAAAAGGAGGGGAAGGATTGGTGGTTCAGCTTAAATTGGGACCTGAGCAGCGAGGTGTCTGTTTACATTAGTTTTAAATTTCTGCATGTCAGTACTGTCGGGGAAACAGGGGGCAGGGAGGGAGTTCCAGAGGCCAGCAGCACGAGGAAAGAAGCTATTTGAGTAGAATGCTCTCCGGCATCTGGGGACCTCCACAGTGAATGAATGAGATTTAGTAGAATGTCGAGTTAGTCTAGTGAATTTACGTCGAGGGGGCACCAGAGCAGCACACTCATCGGAGCATAATCCATTGAAGTATTTGTAAAACAAACACAAGGATGCTACATTGCGGCGATGGGACAGGGGCTGGAGCTTAGCTGACAGTGAGGGACCTATTAGGTTGACTACTCTTTTTTGGACTTTGTCAAGGAGGGAGAGACTAGTAGATGATGCACCAGCCCAGATGTGGCAACAATACTCCATGCATGGGCGAATAGTGGCTTTGTAGAGATACAGGATAATGTCAGGTGTAAGGAGTCCACTAGCACGGTAGAGGGAGCCAACCTTCTTTGCGGCAGCCTTGGCAATGTCTTCAATGTATGTGTTCCAATTCATGTTACCTGTGAAGGTTAGGCCAAGGAGTTTGAATGATGAACTCTCAGGTAGGGTGTTATTTGCCATGGCAATCGGTGGTTGGAGAGGCTTCTTGTAGTTGTTGAAGGAAAGGAGCTTTGTCTTTGCGGCATTAAAAGTCACCAACCATTTATGGCCCCAATCCACTACAGCCTGGAGGTCATCTTCTAAGGATGCAGCCATTGCCTCAGATATGATCGCGTCCGTTTTGCCAACATGGCGAGAGTAAAGCGTGGTGTCGTCAGCAAATAAACCGATCTCAGACACTATGTCATCAGGGAGATCGTTTATATAGATCAGGAACAACAAAGGTCCAAGAATAGATCCCTGGGGCACACCAGCATTTATGTCATGTTGCTTAGATGAACGGCCATCGAGGACAACCTGGATTTTTCTTTTGTTTAGGAAGGATCTAATTATATTAAGTAGTTGCCCAGTAATACCGTATGAGCGTATTTTCAGGAGAAGCCCTTTATGCCATACCTTGTCAACGGCCTTGGATATATCAAGCGCTACTGCCCTAGCTTCACCTGCCTTGTCGAGAGTATGATACATGCGTTCAGAGATGACCGTTAGGATGTCTGCAGTAGATCGTGCTTGTCTAAACCCATACTGGCGGTCGGATAGAAGTTTAGCATTAACTAAGTGACGTACTATCGCTAGATTGATTAAGGACTCAAAGATTTTGGCAAAGATCGGCAGTAGACTGATTGGGCGGTAGTTCTGAGGGTCGGTTCTATTCCCAGTACTCTTGTAGACTGGTACCACAGAGGCAATTTTCCAGCTATCGGGGAAGCAAGATTCGGCTAGGCATTTGTTGTAGAGTTTGGAGAGAACAGGGGCCAGTTCAGCAGAGCATTTCTTTATTGCTATTACAGGTATAAGATCAGGCCCACAAGCTTTAGAGGTGTCAAGGCTTTTTATAATGTCTCTGACCTGGGATGGGGTGATGACCAGGTTATCAAGTGTGGCTTCAGTCCGCAATGGTAATTCAGGGAGAGGGTGGTTACCCGAGTCTAAAGTAGAGTTAGAAGCGAAACGCTGTGCGAGTAGTTCAGCCTTATCAGTGGCCGTGCAAACGACATCATTGTGGTTTGAAAGTGGGGGAATCGTAGATTGACCATTATTCACTACACTATTGTAGATTTTCCAGAAATCGCGAGTACCTAGTTTCTGTGACTGGATGCGTTTTTTTGTTAACTCATTATACCTTCTCTTCGCTTCGCCTATCACAGCCTTGCAATTGTTTCTTGACTCTATAAATTTATGCCTATTAGTAGCTGACTTATTGCGGCCGAATTTACGGAATGCTTGTTGCCTCTCAGAAATGGCAGCTGCACATTCCGAAGTGAACCATTGAGGAGAGTGGGGCTTGCTAAAGAATTTTCGCATGGGGACATAGGCTTCAATGCCTGCTTTGACCCATTCAGTTAATTCGTTTGCACACTGGTTGGCAGGGAGTAAGAAGGTTTCCCGCCATGGGGCGTCACTGATGTGGTCTCTGATTGACTCAAAATCAGCTTGCTCGTAGTATCTTGTTGTTTTGAGCAACGGTTCATCAGCTTTTGGACGACTTTTTAGTGTGATATGTATCATTAGCACAATGTGATCAGCATTCCCGAGTGGGCTATGAGCTTTCGTCACACAAGCCTCGGGTATTGAGGTCAAGAAGAGGTCTAGAAGTGAGGCTTGTCGATCCACACGATCGGGGATGCGGGTCGGAAAATCAACAGTCTGAGAGAGGGAGTGAGCTAAGGAGAAATTATACGTAGAGTTGCCGGCTGCGTCAGTAAGGCTGGAGAATCCCAACCAGTCGCGGTGGTGGGCATTAAAATTCCCAAATACATGTATCTGGGCATTCGAGTCAATTAAGAGTGCTCTATCTATGCTTTCAGAGACAGAGTTTAGCAGAGTACAGTCCTGGGACGACAGGGAGCGATATAGGAAATATAAGTAACTAACGTTGTGATGTAAAGTCAATCTAAAGCACATGTAGTCGTAGTCATCTGATTCTAACCTATGTTCTCTAGTCAGGAGGAGGGTGTTCCGAACATAAACTCCTAGCCCGTGCATGTGTTTGTCAGAGTCTTTACGGTAGAGTGGGAGGTAGTCAGTCATGTCAAAGTGGTGAGAAGAGATTGAGGATTGGAGGTTAGTTTCACTAAGAGCTAGGATATCCGGGGAGTTTGTCAGGAGAAAGGTTTCTACGTCGTTGATGTTGGTTCTAAGTCCCCGGATATTTGAGAATGCAAGCCTCAAAGGCGGAGGCGAAAGTGTTGTTTGGGTGTCTGGTTTAGGTTTGATTTTATTTCTTTGTAATGGCATGTTTGATTTGATTATAGAGTGGATTGGCCAAGGTGGGTACTTGCTTGGTGCCAATAAGCTCACACAACCAGTCCATTAGTCACGACCTGGTCCATGGGGGTTGTGGCCTCGGGAAAGCCCACCGTAGATAATTGCAGGGTCCCTTTCCATGCGCGACATGGCACATACAACTACCCACGGTATTATGCAACTGATGATGGAGCAGTCGTTCTTGGTGCTACCCAAGAGTTTGGGCTCCTGTCCTGTCAGTCGGAAACAGCAGCCAGACAAGCTGTCTAACCTGTACCCTCAACCTGTCGGAACAAGAGAGACCCAGACTGGTCATGTAAGACGAAACGAAAAAACTTTCCCCGAGTTGCCCAAATAGAGAGAAAGAGAACGGTGTTCATTGTCCTAGTAAGGAAACAAGGCTAGGCACTGAGTGTTTAGAGGCGTCCCAGCGCTGTTACCTCTGCGCCTGACTAATAAACAAAGAAGGAGTGCAAGGGCCGGCGATAGGTAGAACCTATCTACTCCTTAAGCAATTGTAGGTTTGCAAACCGGATACTTTGTTCGAGATTCCAACTCTAGGAAGGTTGTCGATCAGGACTAAGGAAGCCATCCTCCCCCAACAGTTTACTGCCACGGCGTGAGTAACTGGAAGAAGGTTTTTTTGTCAGAGATTTCCTTCTCTTAGATGGATAGCCTTACGAGGTCTTACGGGTCCAACACTCCGAGAGGGGTAAAAAAAAAAAAAAATTCCATATAATATACATTATATATATTATATATATATATATTATATATATTATATATTATATATATATGTACACATGTAGATAGAATAAGTTCAATTGCATACTAAGAAGGGAACAGTAAGTTGAAGATAGGTTTCCCTCACTCCCCCCTCTTTCAACCCCGAACAAGGTTTCGGTTTCTTCACTGCTAAGGCAGATACGAAATGTGTCTTTAACCAGACTAGCATGCCTAGTTTGGACGATATTCATCCCCTACCTACATTCGCTAGTGAACTACCCCCACCCACCCCTTTTCAAACTTGAACTCAAGTGACCCCTGCAGAATGTAGGCAAGAAAAGAAAAGATACAAAGTTACAAAGTTTTGAACAGCCAAGAATCCTGGAAAGAAAGATTATTTTAGCTAGATTCTCATAGCATGTTAATACATGGATTAATTAAGAAAAAATTCAGAGTAAAAATAATTTAAACACTTAGCTTTTTTTTTTTAGTTGTTAAATGCCACCCATACATCTCAGCTCCTTCAGAGGCAGATATGAAATTATTCCTGGAGCAATTTTGATAAAACTTGGCATTATTATGTAAAATTGTATGTTCTTTCAGATTCTGCACTCAGATTTTATGTATCTCTATGTTGTAACCCATTATTTAGAGAATAAAGGTACGAATATTAGCGTGACTTAATGTTAGTGGTAGGGCCAGGGGCAATTACGTGTGAAAACTAAGCAGAAAGAAAAAAACAATTTAGAATTTAGAGTGGGGGATTAGTTTCACATAAATTTAATGTAAAATAATTCACCATTTTTGTGCCGTTCTAGCGTTTTAGGACAGTTAATCATAAACTTTTCTGACGTTAAAATGTCGCATTCTTAATATTTATGTATAGCATTGAAATGAAATTGTCATGAAAAATACACTCGTTACGGCCACGAGTATGTTTACATTTGGAATAATATACCTAACTCATACTTTTTCAGTCCGTTTTTTTTTAAACTAAAGTTTTATAAACTTTTCTGACGTTAAAATGTCGCATTCTTAATATTTATGTATAGCATTGAAATGAAATTGTCATGAAAAATACACTCGTTACGGCCACGAGTATGTTTACATTTGGAATAATATACCTAACTCATACTTTTTCAGTCCGTTTTTTTTTTAAACTAAAGTTTTATAAACTTTTCTGACGTTAAAATGTCGCATTCTTAATATTTATGTATAGCATTGAAATGAAATTGTCATGAAAAATACACTCGCAACGGCTGCGAGTATGTTTACATTCGGCCGAGTATAACGCGTAATTTTTCAGTCCGTTTTTTTTTAAACTAAAGTTGTATAAACTTTTCTGACGTTAAAATGTCGCATTCTTAATATTTATGTATAGCATTGAAATGAAATTGTCATGAAAAATACACTCGCAACGGCTGCGAGTATGTTTACATTCGGCCGAGTATAACGCGTAATTTTTCAGTCCGTTTTTTTCCCAAACTAAAAGTTCAAACTTTCCGACTATTTAAATATTATTCAAATTTCACATATTATATATCAAAATAATTCTAAATCTATGCTCTATTTAAAAATATTTGCGAATAAGATGCGTACCCTATAATTTTTGAAGAAATGCCGGTTGAGTTTACTCTATCGTGTTTCGCCTTCAAATGCTCTAAGAAAAAAAAATAACTACCTAGTTGTAGTTTAAGGTGTGTTCTGATTGGTTGTAGAATTTTAAGAATATTGATAAATATTGGCTGCTTTAACTTTGAAAAGCAAACGAACATGTAAAATTGAGTCTAAAAAAAAAAAGCTCATATTTTTGATTTTAAGTAAAAACTGTTTTAACTCATTGTAAAAAATAATTCAATGAATAAAAGCACACACAAATTACATATTCGGAAAAATGTTTTTATTTTCTTTCCAACCATCAATATATTTTTAAAATTGGACCAGTAATAAGCGAGAAATTGCGATTTGAACGCATTAAGGTACGAAATCACAAATGTTACACGATATTGGCTGGGAATGAAAAAAAGCAGAACCAAATATATAGGTCTTTGTACTACCTCTCTCCCCCAACCAAAAATCTGCCAGTTCGACCCTGCTCAATTGGGTATCATATCCCTCCTCCTGAAGGCCTCACCCACTTAATAAGCTCGACCGTCCCTATTTTTTTTACAAAATATTTGCCGATTTTACAATATGTTTATTCGGTTTATTGTCATATATCTGTTCACATCAATTTTCAAAAAAGTGTAGTATCTGTTCTGATACTTGATCTTTTCTGTCCTCGCTCGTCAGTGAAGGTGAAATCCTTCTAGACTGAGGCCATTTTTAACTTTTGTCCCTATCCAGATTACCCTTTTTGGTGGTGGGGCCAGGATTTTCTCTCAATGTATAAGAGATCTTTATTTATTTAATATTATGGTTAATTAGTCGTTTCTTACTCAAAATGGTGTCCAAACTGTGACGTCAATAAATGGTCTGCTACTTTCTTATCTCACAAATGAGTAAGTAAACCCAAATAAATTGTTTGTAACTAACTTTCCAGCTGTATTTACTTTAAAATAATTAAAGAAATATTTGAAATTTATCTCAAACAATGTATTTGGGTTTACTTATTTGTGAGTTTGGTAAAAAAATCTGGAAAATGCAGACACTTTATTGTCATCCATTTTGGCTGTGAAACGACTGAATCGCCATTACATTTGATTGAAAGTTATAAAATAAAGTCAATATTCATTTGTTTTCATAGTAGAAAGCTTGTAAACATTTATGATAGTCATCTCCTGCACTTTAGTAGCGGTCCACTCAACCTCGGCATTGGGGGCGCACTGAACAGCTAGTGACCAGGGTATGTCGTCTCTGATGAAGGTTTCCAGGCCGTTGTTTCTGCTCTTGGTGTGACCGGCTAGTGTGTACCCGTGGAGCTTCAGGATGGTGTCATTTTCCTTGTGAGTCTCCTGACGAAGCACGACAGTTGCCTTGTTGTTTGTGGCAAGCTTCTCTAGAATGTCAAGTTTGGCGGTGGTGAGGCCTTCGACGTTGAACTGTATGATGGTGAGGTTTTGACGGATAGGTCCGCCTGTCTTAAAATGGGTGCGTGTTGCCTCAGACGTTGGGGTCGCTAAGAGCAGTGTACAGTAATTGGTTTCTCCATTGTTAGCGGACGTAGAGGTCGTTGAGAGCAGTGTAAAGTACGCTGGGGTCGCTGGAAGTGATTTAAAGTCATTAATTTCGCTGTTGTGAGCAGGTACTTATGGAGGAGGTCAGGAAAAGGCTGACTTTATCTCCTCCAAATGTTGGACTGAAACAGCAGAAGCTCAATCTTTTGCTTATTAAATACTTAGGTGAAAGTACAGAATAGTTAACAAATCCTCATCCCCTCTTCATGTTAAGAATTAACTTTTTTTTTTTAATTTAATGGCTCGGTTGGAACCCAGTTGGGTCTGGGTTATGCATGTCTGTATTCCATACAGGTGGACACAAATTACGTTTTTTTGGATACCTTATATCTTCCCTGCCTGCCTCAGGCCAACCTAATAAGTTACCAACTATTTCTTTAAACGTGACTAACGTTGAAATTAATTTTTGGGAAGGCCAGAGGTACTAATTTCTCTTATTATTTACAAGTGGATCCAGGCCTAGATTTGTTTTTTTAGAGTTATTTACTATTAGCTGGACATTCCGCCCAGGTAAGTCAGTGTGCTTTTATTTTTGGTTTTTCTTCTCTCACCGAGAGGTTATTTCCCCAACGATAATTATTTTAAGGGAACACTACTTATTCCGTTAGGCCTATGAAAGGGTCTCGTTTTTTTATTATGTTAGATGTTACCAGGCAGAACGAGCCGCGATGCTAAAAGAGCAACGTCACAACTTTAAAAAGCAGGTAAGCACGTGCTAGCGTTCATTTATTTTTATTTTTTTCCTATTTTGTTGCTTTGTTGACTGTTCGCGTTTGCAACGGTTCAGTTTTCGTGCCTGTTGTGGGAATTCGAACCCTAGCCGTCTTTAATTTCCAACATTTTGCGACGCTCTTCCTAACATTTTGCAACACGTTTCCTAACATTTTGCGACGCG